>CM042557.1:12245983-12500983 GCA_023630585.1 Cranoglanis bouderius
ATGCAAATACATGCTTTAGAGCAAAGATGCCTTCAAAATTAAAAGTTTCTACATTTAAAAATATACTGCAAAGAGAAGTTAACAGTAGTAAATGAAACAATGTCAATATTTGGAGTGACAAAAAAAAAAAAAAAAAAAAAAAAAATGAGCTGGTAAGTTTTATTGAGCATCTTGCAGAACCAGCCACAGTTCTGGAGACTTTGACTTTCGCACTTGCTTCTTATTTTTGCAGGAAAACCCAACAGCCTTCATTGTGTTTTTTTGGCTGAAAAGTGGTCTCTTACGTAATATGCTGCTGTCTTTAATGACATACAAACATTTCTCTGTAACATTTAATTTTGTGCTAGAAAACTAATGTTTGGGAATCTAAAATGTTTTTTGTACTGACTTGATAATGTAGAAGTGATAAAATAAAAAAAATCTCTAGCAAAGTTTGTACTAAAAAAATAGGGTGCCTAAAACTTTTGCACAGTACTGTACACACAATGTAAATATACATACATACACACACAGTGAAAAGAAATGAAATAAATGCCATTTTAAAACCCATTATAAAAACCCATTGAACCTCCCTGAGCATGTGAGACTCAGTGGAGTTAGACTTAATAAATTCCCATTGGAATATCCTCCATCCAAATTCATTCAGAGTTTCTGGGACTAGTTGATGCAGAGAGAGGGGAGGAGCATGCGATTATTTTTCAATGATTTGTACAAGTTTTTATATTCTTACTTATTTTCTCACTCACAATTTTTGTCCTCCGTCCCTCCGTCCATCCTCCATACCGCTTATCCTACATAGGGTCGCAGGGAGCCTGGAGTCTATACCAGAGGTCTCAGGGCATGAGGTAGAGGACACCCTGGATGGGGGGCCAACCCATTGCAGGGCACAATTGCAATTGCCAATGCCCTTGAAGCCGAACATGGGAGAACATGGGAGAACATGCAAACTCCGCACATAGAGGGTGGAGATGGGATTCGAACCTCCAGCCCTGGAGGTGTGATTGTGGTAACCAAATGTGTAAACCAACGTGGTAACGACTAAGACAACCATACCCCCCAAGTTGTCATATTAATGAGAAACTCAATGTAGAAGTAGAGAAAACTACTTCTACAAGTTATTGGACGTCACTGAAGTTTAGATGTGTAGCTATTAAAATGTTCTCTGTGGAGTTCAGAACCACTGGGCTCCACAGTTGCAAAGTGAACCTCAATGACCACTCAATGGCCTTCTGCCCCCTCACACAGCCTTGAACGCATATGCAGCGCACCAGACAGGCAATTTTGCATTAAATTAGAGCCATTTACTGACGATTTAGTGTAATTTCCTATAGGATTTGGGTCAATTTGCTATAGGATTAAATAGCTCCTCACTGAATAGGGTCACTCTTGAATAAGAAAGGAGGGGTCTTTCCAATAATATTTAGTCAATTTACATAGCATTAGATAAATGACTGATGGGATTTAAATAGGTAGATTCAAATATATCACAATAATTGGCAGCAGAGCATCTCCAGATCAACACGGTAACCTCAGCACTCAGGACAGTTTCTTTCACTCCAGTCCATTACTGAGGCCTAATTAACTCAGCATGGGTCAGAACCTGAAATAGCATTTGCACAGAGAGCTTTTTTTTTCCCATTGCAAACTTTCATTACTCCTAGGAGTTCTAATCTTGCTGCTTGTATCTCACTTTTACCTTATTAACCACTGTTTGCAAAGTTGATTAACACAGCAGAGTCTTCTTACCTGTGGTTCTTGTATCCTTCTGTAATGAGGTGCTTCTGGAGGTTCCCTGGTGGATTAGTGGCAAGCATCCACCCTGGCCCAGGTTTGATTCCCGGTCAGGGAACCAACCACAGCTACTGGAGGGTTGCATGGGTCAGTGCACTCTCAGTGCTGGGCCCAAGCCTGGTAAATGGGGAGGGTTGCGTCCGGAAGGGCATCTGGTATAAAACTTGTGCCAGAATAAAAAAATGTGGACGGGTGATCCACTGGGATGACCTCGAATGGGAGCAGCTGAAAGAGAAAAAAATGAGTGCTTCTGGATCTCTTAGTCCTCACAGAGACAAAAACAGTTTACTGAATGATTCTTTTGTGTTCTTGGTCACTCTTATGTTGAGCTTCCTAAGGAGGAGATCTAATTCAAATAGTGTTTGATGTAGAATGTCTATTAAATATGATCAACAAAATACAAAAAGCAATAATTAATGTAACTATATTTCATATATAATCATAATTATCATCATAATACATCATTATACATCATAATTAATGATTTTCTCTGGTGGAAGCAACAACAGAAATTCATTTAGATAAATAATGAAATAGCAAACTCCCACAAGCTCTCTATTCAATATAAGCTTTTCAAGCTGTATTAGTGCATTTTTCTATAAAGGAATGCCATCTGCCTGACGAAGTAGGAGAACTGTGCAATGTATAATAAGCAGCAGCAGTACAGTTACGAGCTCAATCCCATACATAAATGCTAATGTTTAATGTAAAGTACCTATTTTGTCTCGGCATTTAAAGCTGCAGTACTGAACCTTTGCCTCTCTATCGCCATCTCTGTTTGAAACATAATATTGCAAGTTACTTGCAGAGTTATTTTTTTTAACGTGGGTTATGCTTGGGCACTGCTCCTCTGCGCAGATGAATCTAATGATTGGAGGTATTCATATAGGTTGTATATTAGCTCCAATACTTTACAACGGAGGTGGTGGCAGATACGGTTTTCTTGGAGTAGAGTTGCTCTCTCTCATAGCTAGCAGAAAATAAGTGCAATTCTGACCCGACAGCTCAAATTGTAAATCATTATTATAAGCTTACCATTACGAATCAGGGTAAGGTAAGGAGAAAGTTTTGAACACTGATTTTTTTATGTACTTGCTGTAATGCCTCAGCACAAGCAGCATCATATAATTCACACAATTATAACCAGAAGAAATAAAACAATGGGCCTTCTCAGCCAGAGAACCCACAAGAAACTCTGGACCAAAATGTCTCCACTCAGGGAGCCATAAAACAAGGAATCCACCCCAGACACCCAGGAGCCACTTAAATCCAGCATGTGCATCTGCCTTATCTCAACCAACACGGCAAGCGTTAAAGGCCTCCTTGACCCAGGGCTGAACCCTCTCGACCACAGAAACTGCTCTCAAATGCAGTGATTTAGGCCTTTTTGGGCCAGACCAGTAAGGCCAATAAATTGTGGAAGAAAGGAGAGACCTTTTCGCTCAGTCACAAAGATTACACATTCCACAATTCCACACAAGGACTCACACATTCCACAATTGGTGCCTACCAGGAGCAACGACTGTGGGAATTAATACATCTTTGAACAACTGCAATCACCTATGTCCTACCATGTGTTGTTCTATTTTCGTCATGTGTATCACCTTTAAGTTGCCACTAATTATTTCATTTAATCATGTATTAGTGTAGTAGCCCTAGGAGGATCATTGTGTTTTAAATATTAGTAATGTACTTTAAGTATAGTCAAACATGTCTTGTTTGGTATGTATGTGTTCATTGAGTGATTTCCTAAATCATAAGAGTAAGGAAATTTGTGTAGATTGTTCTGATATGTACATGCAAGTTTCAGGACAAAGTTTAATAATCCACTCATCATTGAAGAGTGCGGAACCACTCATCCACATGGACAAGGGGCTGATTAGCATAATAGGTGGAGAATCTGGCTAACACCCCGCCCAAAGACAATATTGATTGGAGGAAGCACTCTGGGCTGGACTAGCCCAGGAAGTATTAAAATCCTAAGAACACAAGTTTGAGGTCGTCACTTGCTTCGCTCTCTCTCGTGTCTCTTGCTTCTTGGCACGTTTCGAAGGACGGGGTCGGTGGAGGGTCTCCAGAGCCAATCAACGTCGGAGAGATCAGATCACGTTTACCTCGGCCTGGGGACCCAGCGAGAGCCGCCGCCTGCTTTTCAAGCCTCCCGCCTTCATTCCACTCAGCATTCCGATTGGTCTTCCGAGACGCCTCTCACCGACCAGACCGCTGACGACACCACGACGTAACGAGGAAATCCCTTCAACACAGCTAAGGCAAGCGCAATACCCCAGAATCTAGCTAATCTGGTGTCTATAATAAGTTGAGCCCTTCTAAAGGAAGTGAAGATAAATTAATAAGTTGATGGTTCGTTCAGATCATGGTCTGTGAAATAGCATGCAACGCTAGAGACTCGGAACTTCATTCACCCTTCATCATCACCCGTTTATGTATGCGTGTGTGTGTGTGCGTGTGTGTGTGTGTGTGTGTGTGTGTGTGTGTGTGCATGTGTTTTATATATTAGATTAGTTTCTGTGTCATAGAATAGTTCAATAAAGTCTCGTCTGTTCTTACATGCGTGTTCTTTTTGCTTACAAGTGTCTATTGCCTTGAATTGCGATTCTGCTACATGCTCTTAGAATAATGTGCCACTATGTTTAGGATATTATTGCCGGTGGTCACGGAGGTAATATCTAATGCATAATTGATGAATACACTAGTTTCAACTTATCGCTGGACGAATAGTTGATCAGTAATACTAAATTAGTCAAATTTCCCTTTACGAGCTGATCTGTTAATCTCTCTGACATCTTTGGAGGAGAATAAAGATAGCTCGATTTAACAACTAATTTTTACTTACGTAAAATGGTGGAGAATATATCAAATTAACCCAAACAGCTAATTTTCACTACATATTCTGGTAGATAAGGCGGGCACGCTTTAAAACTCTTGTCTCCTTTAAAACGGTGCTTTGAATCCAAGCGTGCGCTTTTCTATCATTTTTAAAGCTGATTCGCTACATTGCTCAATAATTGATTTTTGTTCATTTTTAACCAGAAAAAGTTCAGTACTGCAGCTTTAAGTATGTTTTGGGAAAATTTCTTGAGTATAAATATGACTTTGACTTCACTTAAATTTGCAAATGGCTATTTTTACTTCAATACCTTTGTTGGTTAGACACCTTTGTTAAATACTTTAATATTACATAACCCTTTCATGATGCCAAAAATTACTTTCCATTGTTATTTCTCAGATGCTGAATTATCAAAACAGCTTCAGTCTTCAAAAGAGTCATTTCAAAGAGCCAACTCAAAGAACTGACTCATTCGTGAATGGCACATCACTACTTTACCTCATCAAGGGTAAACACCAAGTGGATGACTATGGTACAAAATGTGTTGTTATTGCTTTTATTTTCAGTCTGTGAGTCATTCATTCATTCATCTTCAGTAACTGCTTCATCTTTGTCTTCCTAGTTGTGGTGGATCCTTAGCCTATCCCGAGAACACTGGCCATGAGGCAGGAATACACCCTGGATTGGATGCCAATCCATCACAGGGCACAATGCACACACATTCACATGTTCCACACCTAGGGGCACTTGAGTGTAGCCAATCCACCTAATGGCATGGTTTTGGGAGATGTAAGGAAACCGGAGAAGCAGAAGAAACCCCACACAAACTTATGGAAACATGCAAAACATGCACAGACTGTAACCTTATCTCAGGATCTACTTTTGATATTTACGTAACAACAATATCCAGAACTTTTTCTTGAGACATTTGCCAGTAAGGTACACTATGAGGCAAAATGTTTGTGGACACCTGACCATCACACCCATATGTGGTTCTTCCCCAAACTGTTGCCACAAAGTTTGAAGGACACAATTGTATAAGAGGTCACTGTATGCTGTAGCATTACAATTTTCCTTCACTGGAACTAAACCTGTTGTAGCATGGCAGTGCCCCTGTGCACAAAGCGAGGCCCATGAGGATGATTTGTCAAGGATGGAGTGGAGGAACTCAAGTGGTCTGCACAGAACACTGACCTCAACCCCACTGAACACCATTGGGAATGCCAACTGCACCTCAGGCCTCCTCACCCTACATCAGTACCTGATCTCACTAATGCTCTTGGCTGAATAAGCAAATCTCCATAGGTATGCTCCAAAATCTAGTGGAAAGAGTTGTGATTATTACAGTTAAGGGAGGACTAAATCTGGAATAGGATGCTCAACAAGCACATATGGGTGTGATGGTCAGGTGTCCACAAACCTTTTGCCTTATAGTGTACCTTACTGGCAAATGTCTCAAGAAGAAGTTCTGGATATTGTTGTTACATAAATAACAAAAGTAGTACTGTATTAAAAAGTAGGCATGATTTACTAACAAATCCTAATCCTGAGCTGCAGGCCATATAGTGTATCTTTTTCTTTTACTTCGGTATTGGGTATGCAGCCCTGATGAGAGAATAGATATACTTTAATCCTTCCTCAGCTCTATTAGATTCTAATGAATCAGTACTATCAGTCAATGTAGTTGTCAGTACTGCCCTGACTCCCTGGCCTGCACATGCTCAGGTTAGCATATTCTGATTTATAACAGATTTGTGATAGTAAATTAAGATACAGTGCATGGAGAGTTTGAGACTACTGCAGTCGTGTTCAATTGACACACTATGACCTCTGGTCCAAGGCATCTTAGACAAGGTCCAGCCTTGATTACATGAACACAATAAGAGAGGTACAGAGAAAAGTAGAAGTAAGAACTAAAAGAAAGAAAGAAAGAAAGAAAGAAAGAAAGAAAGAAAGAAAGAAAGAAAGAAATATAGACATGGCATGACATGAAAAGAGAAATAAATAAACAAATATAGACATGACCATGAGAGCTGCAGATAAAATAGAGAGAAAAGTAGCTAAGAGGACCAGAGAGGTAAGAAGATGGCACCAAAACACATTCCTTTGTTTAAACTTTTTTTTTTTTTACACTGCGATCTCTTGGGTCCTCTCTTGAAGTAATTCTCACATACAGATGTGATAACAAACCCTCTTGAATATTTACTAAATCACTGGCCATGAAGTCTTCCACAAATCTGTATGGATCTTCTTTACAGGTCAGGGTTTCACCTTGGGAGAAAAGCAGTACTGCTACACTCAAGTCAGCTCTTGCAAGCATAATAATCCCTGTTCTACCTTTTCTGTGAACTATTGTGAGAATGAGAAAGATGGCCAAGGCTCATGTTGGACATCACATGTTGAACGTGTGACATGTCTAGATTTTGTAGGTCAGACTCAGAATCTATGTGTGTGCTAAAGATGCTCGCATTGTTAGATGCACCCTGTTGGATTATCGCATGCTGAGCCATTCTTTACAGAATTACACATCACCTGAAAGATGTTCACCGTGGGTAAAAAGAGTTTTTAAATAGATTCAGAAATACAGAAGCTTTGTCGTCTTCCCGTATTGTGCATGCTTATAATTTGTCAGACTCTAGTTTACATCACATAGTAATCATAGTGAGATGGTAGAACTTAAAAGGCATCTGAGACACGTTAATATTTTCCCTTGCAATATTCTGATAAATCTCTTTTGTTGCATATCCATCTACATTTTCTACAGTCTGGTTTCATGACTGTCAATTCACTGAACTGCTTGCAATAATCTAGAATTCACACAAGATGCAACATATAATGGACACGTAATCAGACAGAGGCTGTTTCTCAATATGCGCTCTTATGCGATCTTGCGTCCTTGTGTTCCCTATCAAAAGCTACTCTCGATGCTGTGCATCAAACGCTAATGAGAACATTCTTTGTTCGACCGGTTGCGAAGTATGTGTGTCAAACATGCCAAGAATTTGGCCTAAATAACCTCGGTGAGTTACGTCATTGATAACGTGCACCTGCAGGTTATAAATAGACGTGAAACAGGCATACCTTCAGGTTTCTTTGTCTTCGAGACCACTTTGTGTGTGTTGTCCCTGTCTTGGTAAGTGGTAAATTATTCCGGATGATGATCCACACGATTTTTGTTGGAGTGCCTCAGAAAAGAGCAAGCTATTGCTGCTCTTGAGGACGCTGAGAGAGCGCCGCCTCTGAGCGCTCCTCGCGCGACGACAAGGCATTTGAGGAGCTACTCGAGGTAGTGACTAACGCGGTGGCCGGACTTAAGTTAGACTGGTCACAGGAGCAAGAGAACCCCAGGCACTCCAAATTAGATGACAGATTTCTGTCATCTGGCCAAGGCGAGAGATCCCAATATCGATCTCTCCCCTTTTTTTCCCCAGACCTCCATAGGCGTTATCTCGCTCATGGAGTAAGCCTTACTCCCCGCGTATCTTTGATGTCGATCTATTCGACTATCGTGGGTGCTAAGGCGCATGGGTATGTGACGATGCCTCAGGTTGGGGAGACGCTCGCGGGCTATCTCTCCCCTGGGAGTGCGTCGTCACTTAAGAAGCCTATCCTCCCCACCAAGCCTTGCAGGGTAACATTGTCGCTGGTGGGGAAGGCATTTCAAGCAGCAGGTCAGGCTGGTGCTGCCCTGCACACCATGGCGGTTCTGCAGGCGTTCCAGGCTGACCTGCTGAAGGACCTGAGCACGGGTCGGAGTATTAGTGAGGAGGCTGTAACGTCTGAACGTATCAAACTGATTTCTGAATCAGCCTGGATTTAGCAAAGGAGTTTCTCTGTCTCCTTGAGCTGTGGATCCTTATCTAACCTCTTCACCAGATGCCATCGGAATGCGACATGACCCCCCTTCTTCAGACGCACACACGCACACAAACACACACACACAAAGCACACACCCGTGCACACACACAATGTAAGAATTTCTTTTGAATGTAACATGTAATTATATGTAATAATTCGATGCCTAAATAGTGTGATGTTATCTTGTTTACATATATTGTGTGTTTATGTAACGTAACTATAATGATTTTAGATAGCTTAACTTAGGATATTATTTTAAATATCTGTAACCATGTTTTACTTGTAATATTCTTTATAAGTCCATCGAATTTGGTATGTGGTTAATCGTCTTGCGATACCTTGATTGATTATGCATATCATATTGCAATGGGATACATTATTTCATGCTTTTTCTTAATTTCACACGTAATACGGTTTAAACCGGCTCTTCCCTGGACATGCAAATCCAGGTCTGAGACCAGACAAAGAGAGTTCATCCCGCCAACAAATCGTTGATTAGATATATAGATATATTTCACGCCAATCGAGCTAATTCCGTACATAAATTGGAGAATACATTTAAACGTGTTAAACATCTTTTAATTCGTTACATTAATTGTAACTGGTGGAGAATATTTTTAAACATTGCAGATCCATCCGAGTTACTACATATTCTGGTAGATAAGGTGGGCACACTTTAAAACTCGTCTCCTTTAAAAAGGTGCTTCGAATCCAAGCGTGCGCTTCTGTTTCATTTTTCATGTTTAAAGTTGATCCATTACATTATTCTGGTGGAAAAGAATAATGCTAGTAATGATTGATTTGTTACAAGACCCTCCAGCCAAACGTTAGGTGTTCGGTTGCCTCCTGCCATGCTTCAGGACACCAGACACTTAACACCTCCCCATCTAAGCGAAGTGTCAAAACTAGTGCCCCTCTCAGAGAAACTGGCAGCGTGGAAGCTACTGCCAAGGCTACAGGATTCAGTTTGCATATCGGTCTCCGCGTTTCAATGGCGTGGTCTCCATTTCCGTGAAACCTGAATGAGCCCATTTTTTGACACAGGAATTGCAAGCTCTGCTGGACGAAGGGGCCATAGAACGTGTTCCCCTACCAGACAGAGAGTCAGGCTATTACAGCTGGTATTTTTTGGTTCCCAAGAAAGATGGGGGCTTGCGTCCAATTTTAGATCTTCGCAGGTTGAACCGCTACCTCAGAACATACAAGTTCAAGAGCTTGACGATCAAGATGATTGTGTCTCAGATCCAGCCAGGGGACTGGATCGTCACAATCGATCTCAAGGACGCATATTTTCATATAGAAATCTTGCCACAACACAGGAAGTTCCTGAGGTTCGCTTTCGGGGGCGAAGCTTACCAGTATCGGGTTCTTCCATTCGGCCTAGCTCTGTCACCTCGCACATACATGAAATGCATGGATGCAGCACTGGCTCCGCTGCGACTCCAGGGCATCCGCATTTTAAATTACATAGACGACTGGCTGATTCTGGCTCAGTCTCAAGACCTGGCGCTTCGACATCGGGATGTCATCCTAGCTCATCTCGAATCTCTGGGGTTGAGACTCAACGCCAAGAAAAGCATTCTCTCTCCTGCTCAGAGGACAACGTATTTGGGGGTTGTATGGGATTCGATCATGATGCAGGAACAGCTTTCTCCTGCATGCATCGAATCCATTGTAAATGCCCTAAAGAATATCAAGCTAGGCCAGAGAATTATGATTTACTTCTTTCAGAAGCTTTTAGGTCTCATGGCAGCTGCATCCACGGTAATACCCTTGGGTCTCCTGCACATGAGTTCGTTTCAGTTGTGGCTCAGAGCCAGGGGATTTCATCCAAGGGCCAATCCTCAGAGGCAATAAGGGTCACGCGCCAGGGGCTTCGTACCCTTTCTATGTGGTTCAGACCCCGGTTTCTGACTTTGGGTGCCACTCTAGGTCCGTGTTGTCGTCGCAAGATGCTAATGACAGACGCTTCCCTCATGGGTTGGGGTGCGGCCTTGGGTGGCCATCCAGCCCAAGGGATCTGGAGAGGTCATCTTCTCGACTGGCACATCAATTGCCTCGAAATGATGGCTCTATTTCGGGCCCTGAAATACTTCCTCCAGCAGTTAAGAGGCTACCATGTTCTAGTGCAGGTGGACAACACGGCGGTAGTCTCTTACATAAATCACCTGAATCGTTTCAGTTGTGGCTCAGAGCCAGGGGATTTCATCCAAGGGCCAATCCCCAGAGGTAATAAGGGTCATGCACCAGGGGCTTCATACCCTTTCTATGTGGTTCAGACCCAGGTTTCTGACTTTAGGTCCCACTCTAGGTCCGTGTTGTCGTCGCAAGATGCTTACGACAGACGCTTCCCTCACGGGTTGGGTGCGGCCTTGGATGGCCATCCAGCCCAAGGGATCTGGAGAGGTCATCTTCTCGACTGGCACATCAATTGCCTCGAAATGATGGCTCTATTTCGGGCCCTGAAATACTTCCTCCAGCAGTTAAGAGGCTACCATGTTCTAGTGCGGGTGGACAACATGGCGGTAGTCTCTTACATAAATCACCAGGGCAGACTGCGTTCACGCCGCCTGAACAGGCTAGCACAGCAGGTCCTGTTGTGGGCACAGGACAAGTTCCTGTCCCTCAGGGCGATTTACATCCCCGGGTATATGAATGTGGGAGCAGACTTGCTGTCCAGACAGGCTGTGACACTCGGGGAATGGAAACTCCACCCCAAAGTGGTCAGTCAAATCTGGGGAAGATTTTACAAAGCAGAGGTGGACCTCTTTGCTTCACAGGAGATGGCACAATATCCCCTCTACTTCTCTCTGACTCCTCCAGCTCCCCTGGGTCTGGACGCCATGGCTCATACATGGCCCAGACGGACTCTTTACGCATTTCACCCAATCGCTCTGCTCCCAGGAGTCCTGGCCAAGGTCCGTCAACAGGGGTTTCGCCTCTTACGGATAGCGTCCCACTGGCCAACCAGAGTATGGTTCTCGGATCTAATATCTCTCCACAATGGCTCGCCATGGGCGATTCCAGTCAGGAAAGATCTCCTATCTCAGGCACAGGGGACAATATTTCATCCCCTGCCCGAGCTCTGGAACCTTCACGTCTGGCCCCTGAGGGGCACCAGCTAAGGGATGCTGGGTTCCCTGCTGATGTAGTAGAGACCATTCTAAGTGCCAGGGCCCCCTCCACTAGAAGAAGTTATGCCTTCAAATGGCACATTTTTGAAAATTGGTGTATGGCGCACCACATAGACCAAGTTCACTGCCAAGTGGTTTCAGTGCTGGAGTTCCTGCAAGGGAAATTATCCTCAGGCACATATCCTGGTACTCTCAGAGTCTATGTGGCTGCCATTTCAGCTTGCCATGCTCCGATTGATGGGGTTTCTGTGGGAAAGCACCCTCTAGTCACTCGCTTCATTCGTGGAGCCAAGTGGTTGAGACCATCCACGAGATCTACAGCCCCTTTGTGGGATTTAGCTATAGTGTTCATGGGTCTGGTCGGCACCCCTTTCGAACCACTAGAGTCAGCACCTGTCAGGTCTCTGACCCTAAAGATGGTTTTTCTAATGGGTATTACTTCTCTGAAGAGAATTGGGGATTTGCAGGCTCTGTCAGTCGCGCGGTCCTGCCTAGACGTTGCCCCTGGGCTGGTCAAACCTATCTTGCATCCTCACCCTAATTACCTCCCGAAAGTTCCATTCTCGACCATGCATCCAGTCGTTCTTGAAGCCTTCTGTCCTCCGCCTTTCATGACTACGGAGCAGGAAAGACTTCACTTACTGTGTCCAGTATATGCTCTTCAGATGTATGTCCACCGCACCAGCCAGTGGCGTAAGTCGGAGCAGCTCTTCATATGCTATTGAGGGGGGTGGCTGCCACTAAGCAAACGGTGTCTCATTGGGTGAGGGATGCCATTGCCCTAGCCTACGAGGCGTGTGGTCAAGCTTTGCCGCTAGGTGTTAGGGCTCATTCAACCAGGGGGGTTGCATCTTCTATGCCTTTGGCAAAAGGTGTCCCCCTCCAGCAAGTGTGTGATGCGGCAGGTTGGTCCTCTCCGCACACATTTGTCAGATTCTATAGTTTGGATGTCCATGCTACTCCGGGCTCGCATGTCCTTGAGTCAACATCCCTTAGGCATGTCTGAGACCATCTTCAATGTTTGTGCGCACACACTACACAATCTTGGGGGCTCAGACACTTCCAGTGCATCGGCGTTGGTATTCTCATTCCCATTAGTGTTTGATGCGCAGCATCGAGAGTAGCTTTTGATAGGGAACGTCTCGGGTTACTTGACTGTAACCCTGTTCCCTGAAAAAGCGGGAACGAGATGCTGTGCCTCAATGCCGCACTGCAGACGTGTCTGGCGTCTCTCAGACAAAGTGTAACCTGAAGATATGCCTGTTTCACATCTATTTATAACCTGCAGGTGCACATTATCAATGACGTAACTCACTGAGGTTATTTAGCCCAAATTCTTGGTGTGTTTGACACACATACTTCACAACCGGTCAAACAAAGCATGTTCTCATTAGCGTTTGATGCGCAGCATCTCTTTCCCGCTTTTTCAGAGAACAGGGTTACAGTCAAGTAACCCGAGACGAACTCATCCTACATCATCATCCACTGCCGAAGTTCAATTCCAATACTCAAGATCGCAAGTACTGGGGACGCATGAAATTACCAGGGTGTGTTCTTCATATCGAGGATGCATCAGATGCAGACCTGAGCGCACTGAACCCGAAATCCCAGAAGTCATTACAGCAAAACAATAGATGTCGAAAGCCTGACCCATACCTGTAGTTTTAACATCTTTTTAATGACAATAATCTGCATCTGCATATAATCATATATGCAAATATGCATCTAAAAAGAATGATTTAGATTGAGATATACAGTATATGAAGCTGTCGGAAAGTCTAATTTATCCCTCAGAAGTATTTTAAAATTACTAGTATTTAAACTACGCTAGTTTCCATCCTGGATTCCTCAATTCTTGCAAAGATGCGTTCTATGTCCTCCTGTCCTTCCAAGTTCGTTCTTTCAAGGCAGCCTGGCAAGACCGGTCTTCACAAGAACGCAAGTCTGTTCTTTGCGTTCTTAGAATTGAGAAACAGCCAGACAGATAAATGATTCTGACATCGCGAAAGTGACCTTCTGAACAAAACACACTGTTTTTGGTACACTCCACCATGACAACAGTGCACTTCTTTTTTTCATCAAGAAAACGTACTCCCTTATGCACAGCAGTGTCCACAGAACATATGGTATATGGCAGCTGAATCTGATCCAGCTATACTTACAATGCAGTTAACTTTAAAAACAGTCATGGGACTGTGGGTCAGTAAAAATATTTGTGCTT
Source organism: Cranoglanis bouderius (assembly GCA_023630585.1). Lineage (NCBI taxonomy): Eukaryota > Metazoa > Chordata > Actinopteri > Siluriformes > Cranoglanididae > Cranoglanis > Cranoglanis bouderius. The sequence goes on from CM042557.1 coordinate 12,259,836, forward strand.
AGTCTGGTTAGTACTTTTCCTAAACACTATGCTCTACATAGACTAACAGTCCACACAATAAGAACATTGAAATAGACAATGATTTTAAATAAAGTTCACAGTGTATAAAAAGTGAAAATGTGTGTTTCAATGGGTACAACAATTTAAAAAAATAAAATAAAATAAAATAAGTCACAAAAAGCTTTTCAGAAATATGTTTGATCAGAAATGGCTTTACAATGTACAACTTCTTTGTTGCTCCCCAATTTAGTCACCTGCTAATCGCCACCCACCGGCCAGCTCGCTCTCTATCACATGAGAGTCACAAACTGAGGAGGGTGTATACTAACACATGCAGCCAGTCACTACTGCTGCTCATGCTGCGTCACAGGGTTCCCTTGAAGGAAAGCGCTATCTGCCCTCCTCCGCATACGTGAGCTCAAAGATGGTTGTGATTGGTTAGTGTTGCTTTGATTGACATGGGAGAAAGTAACACCTCTGCAGGTGGGGTGCACAGTGGCTTAGTGGTTGGCACATTGGCCTCGCACCTCCAGGGTTGGGAATTTGATTCCCACCTCCTGTGTGCGTGTGCATGTTCTCCCCATGCTTCAAGGGTTTCCTCCAGGTACTCCGGTTTCCTCCCCCAGTGCAAAACATGCGTTGTAGGTTGATTGGCATTTCCAAATTGTCCGTAGTGTGTGAATGTGTGTGCGATTGTGCCTTGCAGTTCGTTGGCACACCCTGTGTCCAGAGCTCCCTGGGATAGGCTCCAGGCTTCCCTGCGACCTTGTGTAGGATAAGTAGTATGGAAAATGGATGGATGGATCAAAATATAAGATGTTTGCATAATTAAGACCATAGGTCTTAATTCCAGATTCATTCCATAAGTTTCCTTCCTCTAAACAAAGTTTTAAAGATTGTCTATTTTTTCCCATTAAACCAAAATTAGCTACTTTAAATTGCTGTATGATGATAAAAGTGGGTCTAATGAAAAGATCCATGACTTTTCTGATTTATCAACACCTAACAGATGTTTTGTCATAGTCCAAAAACATTTCTAGGTCTAAGATTTTATGGTTTTAGATGTATACTGCCGCCTAGAGTACGGATGTACCTAGCGACTGCTGCATACAGTGCCCTCCACTAATATTGGCACTCTTGGTAAATATGAGCAAAGGAGACTGTGAAAAATTGTCTTTATTGTTTAACCTTTTGATCTTTTGTTAAAAAAATTCACAAAACTACTCTGCTCTCATGGATATCAAACAACTGCAAAGAAAACACAGGTTTATCCAAAAAAATATATCTTTGTTAAATATAGGTGTGCAAGAATTATTGGCACCCTTTTACTCAATACTTTGTGTTACTTCCCTTTGCCAAGATAACAGCTCTGAGTCTTCTCCTATAATGCCTGATGAGGTTGGAGAGTACATGGCAAGGGATCTGAGACCATTCCTCCATACAGAATCTCTCCAGATCCTTCAAATTTTGAGTTCCACGCTGGTGGACTCTCCTCTTCAGTTCACCCTACAGGTTGACAGGGGACTGGGATGGCTATGGCTGGACCTTGATTTTGTGGTCAATAAACAATTTTTGTTTTGATTTTGATGTATGTTTTGGATCATTGTCCTGCTGGAAGATCCAACCACGGCCCATTTTAAGGTTTCTGGCAGAGACAGTCAGGTTTTCATTTAATATCTGTTGATATTTGATCGAGTCCATGATGCCATGTATCCTAACAGTAGAGGTTTTTTCTTGCAAACCTTCCAAACAACTTGTGGTGATGTAGGTGACTTCAGATTTCCAGTTTTGGTTTGGTTTGCTTTCTGAGCCCAAGATGCAACTAACTTCTGCAATTTTCCAGCTTGGAAAATCCTTGGAGATTTTTTGGCCACTCGAACCATCCTCTTCACAGTGTGTTGAGACAATATAGACATACGGCCAATTCCAGTTTCATTCATAACATTTCCAGTTGACTGGAACTTCTTAATTATTGCCTTGTTGGTGGAAATGGGCATTTTCAATGCTTGTGCTATTTTCTTATAGCCACTTCCCATTTTGGGAAGCTCAACAACCTTTTGCCGCACATCACAGCTATATTCCTTGGTCTTACCTATTTTTATGACTGACTAAGGGAATTTGGCCTATGTGTTACCTCATATTTATACCCTTATGAAACAGGAAGTCATGGTTGAACAATTTCCTGCTCTTAGTCACCCAGGTGTACAATTTTTAAAAAAATATATCAGTGGGAATACACTACAAATATATTTTTCTCATATGAATTCATAGGGGTGCCAATAATTGTTGCACACCTATATTTAACAAAGTTATATATTTTTTTGGATACACCTGTGTTGTGTTTGCAATTGTTTGATATCCATGAGAGCAGAGTATTTTTGTGATTTTTTTAAACAAAAGATCAAAAGGTTAAACAATAAAGACAATTTTTCACAGCCTTCTTTGTTCATATTTACCAAGGGTGCCAATATTAGTGGAGGGCTCTGTATGTACGCTTCCGCAGTGAGAATCAGTCAGTCAGTCAGACAGAGAGTGAAAATGCCTCTTCTATGCAAATGCCTCAGACTGGTGTAATATGAGCATTAGGATAAGCTTCTTAAAGTCTGTCAGAGAACAGAAAAGACAAAAAAAACCCAGTTGAACAGAATTTGAACATTCATCAGAACAGGAGGGTAGGGTGAAATGGCTATAAAAGAAAGACACAACCCACTATTACAAGCTTCCAGAGGAGAGTACCAACGACTGGATTACACTCTTTCAGAAATAGGTAGCGCCAAGCTCCATTCAAGCTTAATTAACTGTGGATTAGCTGGAGCTTTTGGTGGCTTACTTCCAGACATGACATGAGAATCATTAGGCACTGGCCCAGACACATGGACCATGACCTGCTCCATCACCAAAATGAGATTCACTGGATCTGTGGCATCTGTGTGTGTTTGTGTTTGTGTATGTGTAGATCTACATTTTCTCACTGAACCTTTAGTTGTAGTTTTGTTTTCTTTGTAAAATCTGTTCCACTCACATCTCCATCTGAATTTATTTACCTGCCAACACCATGCCCTCAGCCCATGCCCTCAGCCCATGCCCTATCACCTGATTACTGATTACTGATGTTGGCAATAACCTGGACTCAGTCATACTTTGCGAAGTCTCGCTCCAGTACGTACATGACACTTCCAAGCATTTGTTATTTGTCTGCTTTGATCATAACCTGCTTCATGTTTTCTAATTTAGTCTTGTCTGGATTATGCCTGTCACCTGTGCGAGAAGAAGTTTTAAGTAGTGAATGTAAAGGTATGATGTAATTGGTTTTGATAATGGAGAATAAAGAATATATGGCTTGTGTGCATGTAACTTATCAGTCATGCCTTTCAACATCAAGTTTTAACCATGATAATCAATTGAATTATTTTCTATTGGCTGTAAGGCTCAGTGCAATGTAGCCAAGATTTTCACTGATTTTATTGTATAGGTAATAAGCCTATGGCTTGACGTACTAATAGCCTAATGGCTTGACGTACCAAGCAATTATTCTGATTGCTGTTTATGGTTTTGATTCTGGATTGTTTACCTCAATTGTAATTTTTTTCAGATCTTGATCTGATATCCTGATTGTTCATCACCTGACCTCACTTCCGTCTCTCCAACCTTGAGCACGATTTGTTTTTTTTTGTTTTTGCCAGTTCTTTAAATAAAAGCATTTACCGCAACTGTCTCCATCTTTGCCGCCTGACACATGCTCTCCCCCATGTCCATGTAGGCTTCCTCCAGGTTCTTCGGTCTCCCATAACCATGCTGATAGGTGAATTGGCCACATCAAATTGCTCCCAGATGTGAATGTGTGTGGACAGTTGCTCTCCAGCTGACTGTCATCTCACCCAGGGAGTATACCTGGCTTGCACCCAGTGTTCCCAGGATAGGGTCCAGATCTACCACAGCTCTAAACAGGATAAAATGCTTACTGACGATGAATGAATGAATGAATAAATGAATGAATATTCAACAAAACCTACACCACTATTTTAATACACTTTACCCATTATTTTAACTTTATTTGTTTTTTTTTTTTGTTTAATTTTTTGTTGCATTTTTACTTTTTAAAGTTACACATTTAATCTAATATGCAGTGCCACCCCTATCCACTATCTATCCACTATTCTTCCTACTCTCATGACCTCACATTTAAGAGTATTGTTTGTCTGCTACATTGGTTTTTACTAAAACCAGAAAACCTAGACCTGCATCTGTTTGTCTGCTTCATGACAATATTTTCTAAATATAAAATGAACTAAACCAGCAGCTGGGTAATAAATGACACCCAATTTCATCTCATCCAATCACCCAATGATTATCGTTAATGAGTAAAAAATGAACAAGAAGCAATCAACATAGGCAGGTGCAAACAGACAGACAGATGACCTTACACACATATTCACACACACCCAGAGGTGAGAGAAGAGCGCTGTTGTACACATGGCTCATTTTGTCCTGGTGTCTGACTGATGTGAGGTGTTGACATGCGGTTTGCTGATGGTTGGCCTCTATTAAAGAAAACTGCAACTACGCCTGCTTTCTCCCACTCAGCACAATCGTTTCTCCAGCACTCCCATTACCCACCAGTTCTAACAAACAATCACACAGTATTGTTCCTTTGCTGAGCCAAAGGACCTCTGCCACTGTGAAGATCACTGGCAGAAAAACAAAAAGAAAAAAAGAAGAGAGTGACAAAAGGCAGAGAAGGAGACGGAGGGTGCAACGAGTGTGGCAAAGTCTTTAGCTTTTTGATTATGGCTAAAGGGCAGTTTACAGCCGAATGTTGTGACTGCGAGATAGTGTGAGTAAACAGGGTGAATAATTTAGTGGAGGGGATAATGAGATTGATTTTTTTTCTCCTTTGTTGTGTCTTTTGCTATGTCTGGTCTTTAAAGATAGCCAGAGCCCTCCCTGAAATTGTGTTTATCACCATGGCACCAGATACTTCTAGCGCAAATTTTCAGAGGGCCAAATGGACATATGCACACACGTACACACACACACACGCACACACACACATGTACACACACACACACACACACACACACACACTGAGAGAAATCCAATGTTTTTATACAAGCTAAGACCAGAGCAATTCAAGAAATGAGGACATTCCTCAAGAGGTGTGATTATCTAGACGCCCTCCAGAGCTCCAGTAGTAACCTGTACACAACCAGGTTTCAGTCCTAAAAGAAAGCAAGTATGATATAATTGCTCAGGAATGGCATACAGTACAGTCTATAAATAACTGACATAATGACTAGGAGATTAACATGCAGAAATTCTGCTTTAATTTGTAGCTAGTTATTGTAAGTCTAGCTAATATATTTGCCTCCCTGCACCACATGATTTCTACACTCTTCCTAACTTAAAAATCCTCTTAAAGGAGCAGTCTGGAATGTTTGAAAGTGGTTCTGTACCTGATTTAATAATATCATTTCATGCAGTCCCCTCTGAAACTATTCGAACGACAAGCCAATTCATTTGTTTGTGTTATACAGATCAAAAGATGGACATGAAATGAGAGTTTAGGATTTCAGCTTTTATTTCCTGGTATTTACATCTTGATGTGTTAAATAACATAAAATATAAAACCGTAGTATCAAACCACCCAATTTTTAGGTGAGCAAAGGCATGGGAACATATAAGTCTTGAAGTAAATTAAAGTAAATAACACTTAATATTTGGTTGCATATGCCTTGCTTGCAATAACTGCATCAAGCCTGTGACTCACTGACATCAACAAATTGCTGGATTCTTCTTTTGTGATGCTTTTCCAGGCTTTTATCACAGCCTCTTTCAGTTGTTGTTCATTTCAGTCTCCTCTTCAGGAGGTGAAATGCTGCTCAATTGGGTTAAGGTTTGGTGATTGACTTGGCCAGTCTAAAACCTTCCACCCCTAACCCCCCGGATAAAGTCCTTTGTTAAGTTGGAAGTGTGTTTTGGATCAATGTGTTGTTGCATGATAAAGTTCCTCCTGATTAATTTTGATGCATTTCTCTGTAAATTGGCAGACAAAACATTCCTGTAAACTTCTGAATTCATTCCGCTGCTACCATCACCACCTCCACCATGTTTCACAGATGAGCTTGTATGTTTTGGATCATGAGCAGATTCTTTCTTTCTCCACATTTTGACCTTTCCATCACTTTAGTAGAGGTTAGTCTTGGTTCCAGAACTTTTGTGGCTCATCTCTTTCTTTGCTAATTCCAATCTGGCTTTCCGATTCTTACTGCCGATGAGTGGTTTGCATCTTGCGGTGTGGCCTCTATATTTCTGCTCTCAAAGGCTTCTTCAAACAGTGGATTGTGATACCTTCACCCCAGCCCTATGGAGGTTGTTGGTGATGTCACTGACTTGCTTTTGGGTTTTTCTTCACAGTTCTCACAGTGTTTCTGTCATCAGCTATTGTTGTTTTCCTTGGCCGACCCATTCAGTGTCTGTTGCTTAGTACACCAATGGTTTCTTTCTTTTTCAGGACATTTCTTGTATTGGCTATGCTCAATGTTTGTGCAATGCCTCTGATTGATTTTCCATCTTTTCTCAGCTTCAAAATGGCTTGCTTTTCTTCCATAGACAGGTTTCTGATCTTCATGTTAGCTTATCCTTTTTTAACAATAAATGCAGTCTTTACAGGTGAAACTGAAGGCTAGATGTTCAGAGCTCATTTTTGTTTAAACAATCAATCTAACAGGATACACCTGGGTTACAAGAAACACCTGTCAGTCACATTCCAATATTTTTGCTCACCTACAGATTGGGTGGTCTGATACAAAATGTGCTATGTCGTTTAACACACCTACTGTACATATAAATAAAAGCTGAAATTCTAAATTTTCATATTCATCTTTTGATCTCAAACCAAAATGTCTTCAGTCTACAGCAAAAACAAATGAATTGGTTTTGCTGTTCCAATAGTTTCAGAGGGGACTGTAGATCCCTTGTGAATTGTGAACACAACATTGGATGTGAATCTGGACACACTATATGGCCAAACTTTTGTATACACCTGAGCATCACAACCATATGTGGTTCTTCCCCAAACAGTTGCCACAAAAATGGAAGCACACAATTGTATAGAATGTCTTTGTATGCTGTGGTATTACAATTTCCTTTCACTGGAACTTAGATGCCCAAACATGTTCCAGCATGACAATGCCCTTATGCTCAAACTGAGGTTCACGAAGACATTGTTTGCCAAGGCTGGTGTGGAAGAAGTTGAGTGTCCTGCACAGAGCCCTGACCTCAACCTCACTGAACACCTTTGGGATGAACTGGAACGCTGACTGCACCCCAGGTCTTCTCGCCTCACATCAGTGCCTGACCTCACTAATCCTCTTGTGGCTGAATGGGCACAAATCCCCAAGCTCCAAAATCTAGCCTTTCCTGAAGAGTGGAGGTTATTATAACAGCAAAAAAGGGACTAAATCTGGAATGAGATATTCAAAAAGCACATATGGATGTAATGGTCAAGTGCTAATGAACTTTTAGTCAAATAGTGTAGTCTATTTATAGTGTGCATTTTTCTGGCACTGAAATTATCTCTGTCAAACCACAAAGCATATATAATTTATCAAAGATGGAGAGGTCAGTTGGATGAAGATGTGTCAGTGTTTTAATTTCAATTGCACTTTGCCTCACTGCCCTCAGCAGACTACAAAATGTTCCTTTAGCCACATAAACACCCTTATTATTCGGTTATTCTTCTACAAGCATATTGTTCATTAACTACTATGAATTATTCAGTAACTACAGTGAAACATAGGAAAGATGTGTAGTTAAGAGAGTGAGAAATGCACATCTGGAACTGCTAATTGTTTGTGGGAGTTTTAGAGGTTAAAGGAAAGGGAAATAGGGAGATTTTTTCCTATGCATCTGACCATGTTTAATCAGGAGTCAGATGTCTCCATTCTGCTTCTACACTGGTTAGTGACAGTAACAATGATATTCATGAAGTGTCAACCACTACTAAATGAGAAATAATTACAAATGCTTACAAACATTTTGTTCAGTTTATCGAGTCAGAGTTTCCAAATAGTTGTGTAGTCAGAGCCACCTGGATGGGGTGCCAATGTTAGAAGTCTGAAGTCTGAACCAATATCATGAAAATGGCAGTATTTCAATGCCTTGCACCTTGGATAAATTCATTTTCAAATAAAAATATTTCAGAGTAGCCAGTGCCTGGTTAGCTCAGTTGGTAGAGCATGGGACTCTTGATCGTGGGTTTGAGCACCATGGTGCGCACCAAGCCACTGGGGGTGCACAGGCTAGTGCACTCTCAGTGCTGGTCCCAAGCCTGGATAAAGGGGGAGGGTTGCATCAGGAAGGGCATCTGGCGTAAAACCTGTGCCAAATCAGTATGCAGATGATGGAAGCTGATCTACTGTGGTGACTCCTAATGGGAGCAGCAAAAACAACAACAATTTCAAAGTAGACATTTTGACATGCAGTGCTATTCTCTGACATCTACAGAATTTTCACATATTCCTCAAAATGTTTTAATCTTTTCTTTTCCTTTAAAGCAGAATCTGCCAAAACTCCAGCCAACCTTCTCTGGTTCATTCCATAACAATGAGTAGTCAATAATGATTTATGAAGAGTACCATCCTTCCGAGATTTCACCCAGAGTGCAGATTTGAGTACCAGGAATGACAAATAAAAGAATCTGCATATGATCCATGCTGATTCATTAATTTGCATTCTTCCAACACTGTTCTATAAAATACATATTTTTGTGGAACCAAGTGAAACAGCACCTCTAATGGTCATAAGAAACATAAATACATAAAAGAGAATAGTATGAAGAAGTGAGGCTGGGGCTGATTTCTTCCCACCCCAGACTGTGGATTCATGCATATTATAAGTGACAGTCATGTCAGGTGATTACACAGGTTCAAACAGGTTAGATTTGATCGTCATGATGGTGGATATTTTTCAGCCTGCATCTCCTACACATCCGTAACACGTCATGAGCATTGATTGAAAAGGCCCATGTGAAATACCGTCACTGTTGTAATTAATAAATTGATTACTTACTCTATCATCCTTTTTTTTCAAAATGCCTTTGGAAAAGAAACACACCATCACAAAAGAAAAACATTACACAAAAGGACAGACAACAAGACTGTTATTTTAGTCATTTTTCGTTTCAAACTTTTGGTTTGAACCGAAGTTATAAAAGAGCTACAACTTTTCTATGTTTGGTATTCTGAGGAAACACGGCATGAACCCGGTAGAGAAGTACAGACCTGAAACGCTTAATACATTTAGAAATCATGGATGCTGCTTATTTGGCTTTAAACTTGTGTGGGTGAAATGTTACCTCACGTCATTCTTATTGTGCCATCAATGAGACCTACATTTAGTCAATAGATATTAGATTTCAGCCCTCCCATCCTAGAATCTTCTGAATAACCAGAATAGAGTTTTCTAAATAATTATGTGATTTGGTAAACTCCCTTATGTCACTAAATCCACTATAGACACCGACATAATTGAAATGCAGTCTGCAAGTCATGCATAGCTTCCTATTAGATGGAAATGGATGAATGAATGTATCCCAGGCAGTTTGTTCTTCATCCGCCTTCTGCCATGTTATGGTCCATAAACTCAAGCAGAGCAACAGCAAGTCATAAAACATTGCTCCACTCAGCTCACTGTCACACTGAATGATTTTACTATCACTAGAGTCTTTTCTGCACTGTCTGCTCAGGAGAATTACAATATTGACCCGTGAACACACGATCTTTTTTATGCACATGCTAAAATCTACAGTTGGTTTTAAAGTCAGTATTCACTCCTCACTTGACGGCACAGTGTGGTTCTTGTTAGGATGTTGATACAGTTCTACAAGTCTTCATCAGGATGAAATATCTCATTTGCTGTGGCCTGTCAGGCCGGGATCGGATCGATCGCTGCTATGATGTGTGTATGCAGGCATGGCAGGGCTTAAGCCCAGAAAGATGTGTAATATATGGATTAGAGTTAAGGTTGGCCTCCTGACAGCCTCATTTATCTTCCAGTGTGACAGGACCAAGCCCAAGTGCAGTCATTTCTAGCCTTTTAACACTTATATTCTAACACAATGTCCATGAGAACACTTACTGTCTCGTTATGTGTTTGAAAATGTGTGTTTTGGATATTTTCTGGCAAGGGATTATGTGATGGATTACGTGTCCTAGTAGAATTCTGTTGAGCTTATGTTGGCTTGGTGGGAGTCGATGTGAAACAGTCCTGTTCCGCTTATCGATCTGTGTTTTTCTCTCTAAATCCCCCACCACATGCTCACAGACACCCATCCCACCTAGATAAACATGCATGAACGTGTGTGTGTGTGTGTGTGTGTGTGTGTTTGTGTGTGTGTGAATCACTCGCACCCTCACACATGCACAGTACACAAATGTGGAAAAGCAAAATCACATTCACGCTTTAATAAATAAAAGAGGCATTTTGTGTATAGTTACCAAGTAAGACCAGCAATAACAGGAATAAAGATGAGTTTAATCAAGATAAAGCTGAACCATATTAGCAAATTACACCATGAACTACACAGTCACTAAGGCTGCTTTCACAAGATAATTTTGGCAACTGTAGAGATACTCATTGATATGCATTGCTGGTTTGTTGTCTATGTATTTTCTTTTTTCTGGCAAAGATAAAGGTTTTTTTTGTATATTCAATATAAGAATTATAAACAGAGCATGCTGTTCAATGCAGAAGCAAAAAGGGGCAGTTTATCTTATAGCTGTTAATATTCATTTCATATCAAATTGCTGGGGTGTACAGAAAAAGCAGAAATAAAGACAAAAACAAACCTGTTTTTACCAGCAAAACATCATTTCAGTATTTTTCCAAAAACTCATACTAGACTAATATGCTTTAATGTGTCATTTCAGCAAGATTATATTTAACATTTCATAATAGCTAGATTGTGTTTTTTGCCTCCTTAACGTACATGAGTGTGAATTCCTGTGAACACAGCGTATCATGAAGCAGAGGCAGATGGATCCAAGTGCGAGCCTTTATTAACAGTCAAAATCAGCAGACAAAATCATGGTCAAAAACAGGAAAGGATTGAACATTAGGCAAACTGATCAATGCAGGGCAATCAAAATCAAATTGAAGGACAAAAGCAAAAACAAACAAACAAAAACTCCACAGGACTAGCAAACACCAACACCAACACCCAGAAATGTACACTGAAAAGGAAAACCTCTCAAAGATAGGAGGTGAATGAATTGTTATAAATACACGGAAGTGAATGAGGGTTAATAGGAAACAGGTGAGATCAATAGGAAGGTGAGTGAGAGCAAGCTAATGTTTGGACTGGATTAGAGGATTCAAGGTGGCTTCTGGATTGATGGTCGATTTGAATGTGACACACTAGCCACATTTCCATCCATGTATTTTTATGTGAATTTTGGGATATTGCATTAAAAAATGCTGGATGGAAACACCAGATGGGAATAAAATATCAAAAATGTGCATAAAAAAACGTATGTGCTCAATTGAGGTGGATAATTTTTTATTCGATAAGAAGACGTGTGCATAAACTACGATGGAAACACATTTACTGAATAAATTCCTTGATGCGCATTAAAAAAGTTATGTGAATTTGCCTCAGCAAATCATGTGATTGGATAATTGATAATTGACTGATGTGATTGGATATTCAGCGCATGTGGCCAACAGTGCTATGACAATGTGTTTTCCTGTCGGAACTGGGGTGCGGTGGCTCGCATAACTGGACTAATCCGTGGACAAATCTCGTTGCACAGCATCTCAAATGCATTTTTTTTTGTTATTCTGAAATGCCTGAGCCAAAGCTTGTCATCAAAATGATTTGGTATAATTACCTTCCAGAACTGTCTCACATGATTCCCTTCCCAAATAGCACCACACAATCAATTCCTTGTGGAATATACAGTGGGTATAGAAAAGAATCACCCCCCTATAAAATGATCACATTTTGTTGCTTTTCAGACTGAAATGAAGACAGACAGTTTTTGTTTTATCCAGGTGTATTTACTCAGTGCAACTTAAGTGAAAGATGTAACACCAACATGTCAGAATTAAAAAAAAAAAAAAATGAATCACTGAGTTGGAAAAAGCCTTTAATTACAGCCTTTAGTCTGTTGGGATATGTCTCTACTAACTTTGTACATCTATACTTTGCAATATTTGTCCACTCTTCTTTGCAGAACTGCTCAAATTCAGTTAAATTTGATGGTGACCGTTTGTGGACTGCAGTCTTCAAGTAATTCCACAGATTTTCAATGGGTTTTAAGTCTGGGCTCTGATTAGGCCATGCAAGGACATTCAACTTTTTCTCCTTCAACCACTGTATGGTCAGTTTTGCTGTGTGCTTTGGGTCACTGTCATGTTGGAAGGTAAACCTTCTTTCCATTGACAACTTTCTGGCAGAGGGCAGCAGATTTTCCTCAAGAATTTGACGGTATTTTGCCCCATCCATTTTCCTTCTATCTTGACAAGTGCTCCAGTCCCTGCTGCAGAGAAACACCCCCATAACAGGATATTACCACCTCCATGCTTTACTGCAGGAATGGTGTTATTTGGATAGTGAGCTGTATTGGATTTCCATCAGACATATCGTTTGGTGCTGAGGCCAAATAATTCAATTTTACTCTCATCTGACCATAACACCTTTTTCCATGTGGCCTCAGAATCTTCAAGGTGCATTTTGGCAAAGCTCAGTCGTGTGTGGCTTTTTTCTTGCAACCCTCCCATACAAGCCACATTTGTGGAGAATTTGTGATAATGTTGTCACATGCACACAATGACCACTCTTTGTCATAAATTCCTGCAACTGCTTCAGAGTTGCTGTAGGCCTCTTGGTAGCCTCTCTGACCAGTTTCCTCCTGCCTCTTTCCTCCAGTTTGGAGGGATGTCCTGATCCAAGGAGGGTCTGTGTTGTACCAAATACCTTCCACTTCTTAATAATAGACTTCACTGTGCTTCTAGACATTGATAAAGACTTTGAAATTTTTTTGTATCCATCTCCTGACTTGTGCCTGTCCACAACTTTATCCTGGAGGTCTTTTGACAGTGCCTTGCCACCCATAGTTGATTGTTTGCTTCAGTTGCACTACAAAATGCTCCAGGAAAGCTCTTTTCATGCTGAGCTAATCAAAATGACCACAGCTGATAACAGTTGATCCTTTTTCCAACTCACTGATTCTGTTTTTTTATTTAAAAAAAAATAAAAATTCCGACATGCTGGTGTTATAAGTTGCACTGAGTAAATACAGCTGGATAAAACAAAAACTGTGTCCATCTTCACTTCAGGCTGAAAAGCAACAAAATGTGATTACTGTAAAGGGGGGTGATTCTTTTCTATACCCACTGTATAAGTGAACAGAAGAACAGCGAACACAGAAATGTTCCTGCAAAACAGTGTGCTTGTGCTTAGTGGTGTGAATTCTCCTCCTGATGCCTTTGATAGGATCACACTTTCCCATTACTGTACAGGCAGGGGTGTATAATGTCCTGGGTAGCAAAGTGTAGCACTTCACTTATCATCCACTTCCACAGCAATCAGTTGGCATTAAAATAGCACTGAATAGCCACAATTACACCAAAGTTCCTCCAGTAGCAAGAAACTAATGAGCTGGAAGCAAAGTGTTGTTTCACTCTCATTCTCAAAGGTCTTACAGACTTCAGATCAATGACCTGAATGCAACACTACGTCATCACTGAAGAGGAGTGGAGGAAGTCAAAGGGTACAGATTGAGTGGTGTGCTAAGAGTTCCTCCATGTTTCTTCACATGATTCCTTGCGTGATTGAAACAGGGACCCAGTAGTTATGCTGCACGACAATGCTGTTGTTACCATTATGTGGAAGGATCTTTCTGATTGATTATTCACTTTATTAAGATAAATTAAGATCCATCCATCTGCTTATTCTACACAGGGTCACAGCAGGGAGCAGCCTGGAAGGGGTGCCAACTCATAGCAGGGCACAATCACACACAATATGTACAATTTGGAAATGCCAATCTGCCTACAATGCATGTCTTTGGATTGGGGAGGAAGCCAGAGTACCTGGAGGAAACCCACGGAGCACGGGAAGAACATACAAACTCCATGCACACAGGCAGAGGCAGGATTTGAACCCTGAGCTCTGGAGGTGTGAGGCAAACGTGCTAACCACTAAGCCACCATGCCCCACCAAGATAAGATGTGATAAGATGATTAGTTTTTGCTCGACAATACAAAACAATAAAAAATAACAATGGACACATTTGGTGAAAATATACATAGAAACATACTAGTAATTAAATAAAAATAGAAATATTATTTAGAACTGTACATGTGCCACAAATTACCTACTGCACATGCTCAAAACATTTTTTGTCATTGTGGCAGTGGCAGAAAATAATTAAAGAATCATGGTCTGAAAGATTCTATAGGAAACCTAAAATGGTTCTTTGGAAACAACAAATCTAGATTCTCTGGTTTCTTCCCACTGTCCAAAAACATGAAAGTAGGCAGATGAAGTAGGTGTGAATGAGTATATGAATGGTGTACTGCAATGAACTGGTGTCCCATCCAGGGTAATTTCTCCCAGTTTGCACCCAGTGTTACTGGGATAGACCCCTGGTTACACAGCAACTCTGACCAGGATAAAGTGGTTACTGCAGATGAATGAATAAAGATTGTTCTTCATGGTGCTTCTATGGTCACTATTTTTAAGAGTGCACCACCATCACTTCTAGATATTCAGTGACATCGTCTTTTGCAGTTTGTGATTGCCCACCAATATCATAAAATTGATTACACATGCACTAACGCACTCTCACTTCAGTGCAACTTTGTACTTTCACATTTTTCTATCTGTCAAACCCACCTCAACCCTTTTCGAACAGACAAATCCCTAGAATATCTGAGTGTATTCATGTAGGATTGCACTCTCACCACCACTGGAGGCCAAATCCTGACATCAGACACAGCCTGTGCACTGTCCTAAAGCAAATTTGTCACTGCCAGTGATGAAACATAAAAAAAAAAGTGCTGTCAGTGAGCTTACCTGTGTTTCCTATGGCTCACTGCACAGGGCCACTTGGAACCATCGATCAGGCAAATATGTTTGAAAGCACTTATGTGTACTTTTTGAAATGTTTCCCAAGACACTCCATTCCCCAGAACATAACAAATGCATTACAAAGCCACTCTTTTTTATGATTGCACCAATTCTCATTCGAAACACCCAAGGTCTCACAAACACTGGTATAAAAAAAATCTCAATTAACTCTAATGCACAAAAATAAATAAATAAATAAATCAATAAAATACTCCTAACGTGCCTACCTTACATTTGTGGTCTCAATTTCTATATTTAACATATGCCTCCACAATCTTGGACCAGAATACCTTCCTTTTAGCGTTTTAAGAAGGTTCCTCATGAGCATCATGAAGTGTAAGCACTATCAAAAATAAGGCAATAAGACTACCATTCCAGGGGCGTTCTTATTTTTAAAATATAGCCCTGTGGAACCATCTTAAATAGATAAAGGAATTGGATATCTTAGTAATTTGTGAAGAGCCTTGGCTACATCACATTTAATGTTACATAACACTGGCAGGTGTGTGTATATTTATGTTTAATTTATGTCACGCTTACTGAGAAAGGTTTTTACTGATAGTGATGCCAACTCGCTGCCTACATTATCCGCCCCATGTGACAACTATATTCTTAGAATAAAATCCAGGCTGTAATTTTCTATACCAATGCACAAATCAACTTTAAAGAGCAGTCCACCAAGCTTGGTCAGGAAAATCTGTGGGAAAATTCTGCACTCATCAGATCACACAAATTCTGACACTGTTTCATCTGTTTATATCTCAGTAATATTTCCCATTTTATTTCCTTAGAAATAAAAAGATGTAAGATGATTAGCGCCGTAAGATGTGCCAGCACTATTTGTGAGAAATAACCTATAATTTCCTGTTTCCTAACCAGTAGTGAATGGTAATCCATTACAGAGTCAAGAGGAATGCCGTACTTGCATGTAATACCGTATAAGATGCTTTATTTAGTTTATATATGATTCTACAAAATCTTCACACACGCTATGGTTTCTGTTTTTCATATTAAATGCAATAGCTAATCTGGAACTATGTTGGTCAGTCTACAATCCATATTTTATTCAAACATATTAAATCATACCTATAAACATCAAACCAAAAATACACCAGCAAATCAGAAAACACAAGAAATTAAGAAAAAGCAGCAAATTAAAAAAAATGGAAAGGGTAGAGCTTTATTACATATTACAGTACACCACATGCTCATTGCTGATTGGACACTTGCTCAAGAATGCAACTGAATTAAACTTTTCCAGTCAGTTATTTTGTTAACCTAGTGAGAACCATTTAATGTGAAGCTACTTTTTTTTATTATATTGAGGAGTATTATATTATGTTGTATTACAGGGCAGGACGGTGGCTTAGTGGTTGGCACATTTGCCTCCCACCTCCAGGGTTGGGGCTTCAAATCCTGCCTCCACCCTGTGTGCGTGGAGTTCGCATGTTCTCCCCATGCTTCAGGGGTTTCCTCCCGGTACTCTGGTTTCATCCCCCAGTCATGTGCTGTAGGATGATTGGCATTTCTAAATTGTCTGTGCTGTGTGTGCGTGTGTGATTGTGCCCTGAGATGGGTTGGCACCCTGTCCAGGGTGTCCCCTACCTTGTGCCCCGAGTTCCCTGGGATAGGCTCCAGGCTTTCTTGCGACCCTGTGTAGGATAAGCGGTACAGAATATGAATGGATGAAGCAATGAGCTTTTCTGAATACCCCAGCTTCCTTTAGGTGGATTTTCAGCAAACTTATACACATATCAAAGCCATGCGAAGTTGACTGCATATCTAAAATATCATCCTATGAATGCCTTTGATAGAAATAACCATGAATAAAAGCATCAGTAGATTCAGTCAGTAGACCAGTCCCTCAGATTGAAGTGCATTGTAGCCAATCAGCCACAGGTATGTGATGTTCAATAAGGCCCTACCCCTTATGAGTTAATATTAATTTGTTGCAGATTTTGTGTTTTCAGATTTGTTGTGGGTTGTTTTTTGGTTTTGTTGTGGTGTTTTTTTAGTTTTGCTATCATGTTTTCTGGTTTGTTCTTGCATTTTAAAATTAATAATGTGTTCCTCACATGAGTTTATGAAAAACGGAGGTATTGTTCTCTCCAGCTCAGATTTGTGTTATCAAAACTGTCAAAAGTGAACATTTCAGAGAATTTTATGCCATGGTGTAACTCTGCTATTCAGCTTGGATAATTTAAGTCAGTATAACAGCTTTGAATGCTCTTAGTGCAGCTAGTACAGTTAAAAGTTCTAAATCCAGCAAGTTCTGTGAAGTAGTTTTCATAAGACGTAATTGAATTTTCTTTATAGCGGTCTTCAAAGTGGCTATAAGAAATCATATAATTATAGACTGTGTAAATTCTGTGTGAAGTCAAGTTAGTTATTGCATATACAGTATTTAGCTAATGTGTTTTTATCAACATAAAACAAAAGTTCTGAATCTATGTTTTCAGTACTTTTTATGAAAGTATTCCAGCACTAGATATTCAGAAGAATGCATGAAATAAAAGTATGCTGAAATTAATGAAATTTCAGGTGGAATCATTTATTACCTGCAAAAGTTTCAGGTAGGACATCAAATTGCTCACATTTTCTCTGTCCATTTGCTTCTTTAAACCCTTAGTATTATTTTACATGATTATGTACCATTATATTCACTTTTCCGTGCTTTCAGCTCCTATGAAATTAAGTAGAATTATACTCCTTTAAAAAGGCTCTTCATTCATTCGCAAAGTTCCTAATGTTTGGCTGTGAATTTCTCAGTCTACATCTTTTGGTTATGTAAAGGGGTTTATTGTTACATGAAAGTGTGATACTGAAGCAGAGGCTGGTGAGGACGCATGAATTGATGAGTACAATGCTAATGTGTGAACAACACTCACACGTGCACAACATGCCACTCAGCAGATTAAGGTTAACTAGGGTAGATAGTAGATTCACCACTGATGTTCAAAAATATTTCAAGGACACATTGATGGTCATTATAACTCCATAAACTTCCAGCTTATTATTATTTTGCATCATATCAGTTGATGTGTCATTTAAAGCTGCATTAATCTATTCTATTTATTATTTTATAGACACAGGTAGGATTTTAATTGCACTGAACTGCTTTGGTGTTTTGGGGTGTACTGTATATGTGGCTGCATCACAGACACCATTTTAACAGTCGGTGTGACAGGATGGCATCATAGCATGGGAGTGAAACAGATGCTGGTGATTCTTCGCAAACCAGCTAAGGAAGAAAGAATGCTCACATGATTTGATTAGAACCCTCAGTGGGGACTACAGAGAGGAGACTTAATTAAAAATCATCTTGATGGAAAATGCACAGGAAAATATCATTTGTTAGGAGGTGCAGTGCAGCTGAGAATCTGGCAATCAAGGGACACCAAAGGGGGAAAAAACCCTCTCTAACTAACTGCCTGATCTAAATTGAAAAATGATAACAATTTGTCTGCTATGGCCACTAGGGCCAAGGTCGGACACAAACTCTATTAAGTTTCAACCAGCTTGTTTCCCCACTTCTCCTTCACATCAAGGGCCACTGTCACTTATCAAAGTAAACAAATTAAAATTTTCCCCCGATTAGGCCCTGCAGCACAATGAGAAGACCAGCAGCAAGAAGTGCGGCACTCCCTCAGCACCACACACTCTTTCACAGTCACACTTTAGTCCCATGGTGCAGCTGGCCAGCCAAATACAGCATGCTGCTGAAATGGAGCGATTTGAAATACCCATTAAAAATAATGAGCCAGCTATTTTCACCGCCTGTTAGTGGAAAACAATCCATATTGCAATGCTATCGCACCAAGCCAAGTGAAAGAGCAACAATTGCAGAATGGAAATTTATTTAATGACCTCCTGTTGTGCTTAGCTAAGAGATGCATTATAGTGCCAAATAGAGTAGTTTGGAACATTTTATGGGGAAATTATGTCTGTGATGTGCAGCTTTAACAAATTACCAGTGATGTGGAAAGAGTGATCACAGGTAATTTTCCTTTGAAGTGACTCTGTCAAAATAAATGGCTTAAGATGGTCATGAGATATGCGATTATTAACTTGATATGCGTTAAAGAGCATTATAGCATAAATCTGATTTATATGCAGCGTAGTTTATTTAATAGTATAGCGCATGAATGTTTCATGGCCCAGAATGAACCAGGATGGAAAAAAAAAAAGACAAGCGTGATTGTAATACCTTTAAAAACTGATAATTGCAGAGACAAAAGTAAAGTAGCAAGTAACAGAACAACTTGTGGATAATTTCCACTTAATTGTTTCATTAAAGATTAGACTATGAAGTTTTCAAAGGCCAAACAGAGAAACTACTGAACTTTCCTCTAACAAAAAATTATTCATTCACAGTGATGGCTGGTTAAAATCTAATACAACAGTGAAACTACATTATATGACCAAAATTTTGTGGAAACCTGACCATCACACCTATATGGGGTTTTCCTCGAACTATTGCTGCAACGTTGAAAGCACACAGTGGACTAGAATGTCTTTGCTATAGCATTACATTTTCCCTTCACTGGAAGTAAGGGGCCCAAACATGTTCCAGCATGACAATGCTCTTGTTCACAAAGAGAGCTCCATAAAGACATGGTTTGCCAAGGTTGGAATGGAAGAACTCAAGTGACCTTCACAGAACCCTTACCTTTACCGCACTCAACACCTTTGGGATGAATTGCAATGCAGACTGTACACCAAACAAGTGCCCCACCTCACTAAGCCTCTTTGGAATGGGTTGTTCAACAAGCACATATGGGTATGATGGTCAGGTGTCCATATACCTTTGGCCATATAGTGTATAAGAGTTGAGCAATGCATCTCAAAAGGCCTGATTGATGAAATAATAATAAGAATGACATGGGGCAATCTACTACACAACATAAATGTAGATAGGCAGCTGCATTCATGATTTCAATCTAAACGTATGGTTCTGTCATCTGTCCTTTTGTGTAATTTGTACTTTGATTGCATAGTCTACCTACTTTTTGTTTCTCCTCCAAAGGCAGGAACACACCTAGGGTAGGCAAGCGATTGATTAGCCTGTTTTTGGGAAGTGGAAAGAAACCAGAAAACATGTAGGAAACCCACAAAGACATGGGGGGAACATGCAAAATGCCACACAGACAGTAACCTGATCTCAAGGGACCTTAGAAACTGTGAGGGTTCAGTGCTTCCTGGTCTGTCACAAAAACGTTTTGTTGTCTTCTTCTTCTTCTTTTTAATAATAGCATTTATTCTCCAAATCATGCTATGTGTCTCAATTATTGAGTCCCCTAATGAACAATGTTATGCTTTTATGACGAACTAAAAAAAAAACCCACACTGTCCCCATATGTTAAAGTTAAAAATACAATAATAACACATTATTCTGTTTACATACTTATTTATTGTGCCAGTAATTCTGGAGTTGACTGAAGAATTCACTGAAGAATGGAGTGCAATTAGATGAACTCCTTTCATCGGGTTTATTTGTGGCTCAGGCTTAAAGGAAAACATGCATTGCAGAAATAGTTATATCCATCCAAAAGGAACCACAATATTAGCAAGGAGAACTCTCTATTCTCCAGGGCTCAGATGGAGCTTATGGAAAAGCTTATTGTTTGATTTTCTCGCTCAGCTTTATTCTCAGCAAGTGCATTAAAAATGCTAATCTCCTCAGTGCTATTTGCTAGAACAAGCATATAAACAGCACAGGATATCAGGAAGAGGGACGGGGTGGGGAGTAGGGCTGTTTGTTCACTCTGCCTAAATGAACGTAATGGTTTGCAGCCCATGGATTAGCTAGCACGCCACCATGCACATTACCCAGAATTCACATCTTCTGCCATCTCAAACAGATTATTCTGACTCCTTTCTGCCAAAGCATGGTTTCCCTCAGGTGCATGACATTCGGTTTTAACAATTATCATTATCTTTCAGGCAGGTGACTGCTCAGATGTTGTAGAATGCAATAAATATTACAGTGACAGTTAAACCTCCAGGAGATACTTAAACACTTACCTTTTTACGATTAAACCTTTTTTTTTTTTTTTAAATGTCTGTCAAAAGTACAATAAAGTTCTTGGCAATTATGGATAGTCCTGCAATGGTTGTTCCCAGTACTTGAAGTGAAAACTAAAATGCTGGTGTACCCCATTTTGGCATGCTTGTGTATGTGTTACAGGTTTGTACTGTACATGTTACAAGCAAACCATCATATCTGATAATACAACCATGAACAATATACACCTGATTGGGGGAAAAAAAAACCTTAAAACCCATGACATCATTTATTCAAGGATAGTGCCAAAATATATTGTAATATAAATTCAAGATAAACTTGAAAAATGGAAGGTGCAACAACCTATATAGGTAGCTAGCTATTGAACTAGGCTAATTCCATTAATTGGTTAGTTAGTTAGTTAGTTAACATTTGTGTAATGTGTAGTGGCAGAAGTAATAATAGTAGTAGTAGTAGTAGTAGTAGTAGTAGTAGTAGTAGTTGTGGTGGTGGTATTGGTAGTAGTAGTAGTAGTAGTAGTAGTAGTAGTAGTGGTGGTGGTGGTAGTGGTGGTAGTAGCAGTAATAGTAGTTGTAGTAGTAGTAGTAGTAGCAGTGGTGGTAGTAGTAATAGTAGTTGTAGTACTAGTCGTGGTGGTAGCAATGGTGGTAGTAGTAATAGTAGTTGTAGTAGTAGTAGTAGTCGTGATGGTGGTAGCAGTGGTGGTAGCAGTAACTGTAGTTAAAGTAGTAGTAGTAGGCATGGTGGTAGCAATGGTGGTAGTAGTAATAGTAGTCGTAGTAGTAATAGTCGTGGTGGTGGTAGTAGTAATAGTAGTTGTTACAATAGTAGTAGTGGTGGTAGAAGTAGTAAAGAAAACTTGCAGTGCTCCAAAAGAGCAAACATAAAAGTGCTAGTAGTGCATGTCAGTGAGTACTGGCCCACTATAAGCACTAGTTCTTACATAAATACAACTGTGAATGTTTTAATTTGAACACACTCAAAGCATGGTAGGTACCCTGTAATCAAACCTGCAAGACAAACTTGAGTGAAAGCAAGAGATATGAATTATACAGAGAAAAGAGATCAATAGTGAGAATTTTCAATTAAAATTTTAAGCAGATAAAGGTCTGTTGTTAATGCAACCATTTAAAGCAAGTGTGGATTTGTGAGACTGCAGCCTGCAGCACATTTCAGCAGATAACCTTGATTACCTCACTTTTATAAATGAGGCTAATGGCTAGAGAAGTTATTCCATCGACACTCATCCCGGCTGAGAGAAGTGCTTCCCGCTCAGAATTTCAGCAGATCTATCATGGAGGTGATTTTAGTGGATTTGTACCAAAAGTATATCTCTACTTCACCTGTCACTCTGTTCTACTCTTGGTCACAAGCTTTTTCTTTTATTTTACTGCTTATATGGGGTATATATATATATATATATATATATATATATATATATATATATATATATATATATATATATATATATATATATCCCATATAAGCAGTAAAATAAAAGAAAAAGCTTGTGTGTGTATATATATATATATATATATATATATATATATATATATATATATATATATATATATATATATATATATATATATATATATATTCTACACAAAGTACATAAATATCTGTTGGATAAACAGAAATTCTAAACGTGAGGGAAATTAGCTAAATCTATATCTAGAAAACTAAATGGTTGTTATCAGCCAAGTTCAAATGGGGTTGTATACGAAAATATTCCATGTGAGCTGGCCATACTTACATTTTTTTTGGTTCACGAGTTGTGGTGCAATGTTGATATTTCAATGTTGATGTGTCATTGAAGGTTTGATTAGCGGTTGCTGCTGAGTGTAATTTTAATTGTGTGGAGCTTTTTTTTTTAGTAATTTATCGATACATTTGAGGGAAATGTTTTCTGACATTTTTGTTTCCACATATAGTATGCCTTTTACACCATCCCCACTAAAGCTAGCTAGCTATGTTTAGCTAGTCTAATGTTTAGGAGCCATGATTCCCAGTTGCCTAGCAACACTGTTCTCACAACTATAACCACTTAAGGATATTGTATGTGGAAACTTCTAGTCTTATTATCATTGTTACCATAGAAACAGCTGTTACCAGTTATCAAATCAATTACAGGTGTGCTGATGAAGAGCATGTAGCCGACTGGACCAGCGCAGAAGTGCTTTGTGACTCCTACTGCTCTTTGCACCAATGCCAACCAGACGTGTGTGCAAAACCTGTTTGCATCTGTGTGTTTTAAAGTCTGTCTCACCATATCTATTACCAAGTCATATACCTTTGTATTTGTATATATCACATGAAACTGACATTAGCCAGGAAGTAGTAATTTAACAGGCAAGTTAAGAGTTTATAGATGTTTATAGATGTTTTAGCCAATACTTTAGGAAAGATTACCTTCCAAAACTATTGGCTAATATTTCTGCTTGAGTCTCATGCTTTGGGTGTGGTGGTTGGCCCCCCTGCAAGAGGTTGGAGGGTTTTTGTTTATGTTGCTATCTTCATAGAACATGAATGGTATTGTGAGCATGAAATCATGACTTCCATTTCTACGTGAAAATCTCTAGTCTGCAGATCATTGTTACCATGGAAACAGAAAGAGGTGTGGACCATTGTTGTACATCGTTGTAAAAACATGCGCATGAATTGTAGCCAAAGAAAACCGACCACATATAATTTGTGTTTTTTTTTTTTTTTGGGTCAGATTCCAACAATAGCCCTAATCAAATGACATTACATTTACACTGGGACCTGGGATATTTCCATCATTTGCAGGTGCTCTGCTGTGATTTTATTTTCTGTCTGGATCAATCATCAAGTGTTTTTCTTCATCCCGTCTGAGAAAATTACAAATCAATTTTTATTTTTATTTTTATTTATTTTAATCAATTGAGTCAATTGAGTGGTTTGGTGTTTTTACTCTAGACACTTCTGTGATTTTGCATGCAGATGTTGCCTCTTGCTGTTAGGAAAAAGTTTTTGACCAATTTCACTTGCTGTATTTAGCTGCTTAACATGCATATCCCAATTTTTATCACTTCATAAATCACAAAATCAGAAAAGCATGATTGTACAGGCTGATTACAAGTGCTACTATAATAATAGCTACAGGTATAATAAAGCTGCCTTTTAATTAACATATTCCATAATATTATGCAATGTTTAGTTTTCTAAATGTAAATGAATGAGCAGTTGTATTGCAGATGTTTCTCAATCATCTAACATTAGATGTTGCCAAATAAAAAGAGACAAGTAAAAATAGTATTGCAGATACACTAATCCCATCCGTATAGCCAGTGATGTTTATGTCCATCCAATAATGTCTATGTCAATACCTAAACATAATCTATAAAATAGTGGCAATATCAGAGTCTGTAGTTTTTACTTTAGATCCTTGTTTCAATCCACTGTTCATTAGACATTATCACAAAGCATGTTTACAGAAATCTGGATATATGTAGATTTATACTTAGATCCCTAATGAGCAAGCCAGAGGTGACAGTGGCAAGGAAAAACTCCCTGAGAAGTCATGAGGTAGAAAACCTGAGAGGAACCAGAATCAAAAGGGAACCCCTCCTCTTCTGGGTAACACCAGATACTGGGGTTATAAACAACTGTATGCTATAAAGTACAAGAGTACTAAATGTGTTGAAGGGATGTTCAGTATGAGCATATTATTAATATGTACTGGGATGAGCATAGGACAATCTTTATGATTACAGCAGCAGCACTTAGGTACAAATCTATAGTATCCAGGTGAGATTATCCACTGAAGAAAGCTTGGGTCTTGGGCATAAACTGACTGGAAATTATTTTCCAAGTCAGTCAGACTTTTTTACTCACTGCCACTCACCTATGTGTCAGAGTAGTTTTGTGTGTATGTGTGTCTGTGTATGTGTGCAATAATATGGGTAAGCCAGTGTGCTGACAGTTTCTTAGTGTAGAGAGGCACGATATTCCTTTATCCGTTATTAGTTCCCAGGAATCAGACCTGGACATCTAATTAAATCCTTGCAGTTGGTTTAATCTTCTCTTCACTACTGATAAGGCGATAGTGCAAAGCCGCTTGATGAAGTATGTCTCAGTGATGGATTGTGTGTGTGTTGCTAGTTATTGATGCTGTGATCATGTTTGTCAGTCTTTGTTCTTGCTGCTATGACTGTTAGTCAGATTGTGATCTGGTTAAACAAAATATAGTAACACTGTTGTACATGAAATTGTGCATTGGCATGTCAGTGTGTATGTAATTGTAGCGGAAAAGTGGTAGACGCTATCCTGGTGGTTTGCTGATTGGCTGGCTCTCTCTTCCCAGGCAAGTAGATAATGAGATGCCCGTCATCAATTATTCATGAGTCTGCACCATTCCACCACAGCATCCTGCACTCCACATAACACAAAAGTGTTGACGCACTCCCCTTCTCCATAATTACCTCCAGCTTGTGTGTGCGTATGTGGGTGGTGGCTGACACAGAGAGATGGAGGACCATGTCTACACTTGTCTGTGCTAGAAGAAACACCCAGGCAGAGCTACAGAACATGGTGCCTACACGAGCACACTTTAACAAAAACAAACAAAAAAATTGTAAAAAAGAAAGTCCCAGCTAACTCATTCTTGGCTGAGAATGGAATTCTGCCCACTAGATCAATATGCTAACAGGTGTGGAGTCATCTCCTTCTTTCTTGTTCTTGTCTGTCTTAGACTTGATGAAATGTCCTTTTGGAGACCTCTTTTTGGAGAGGTAGTTCTCATGCATGGTAGAGAATAGCGCTTCTGCATTTTCAGATCGAGATGTGGTGATTCAGAGGTCCAGATAGAGGGCAGGATCATATAAATGTGAGTGCAGAGACAGATAAAAGCTTAAAGCCTGCAGACACATGCTTGTGATGAAGTCTAAATGGGGACAGAGAGAGAGAGATACAGTTCTCTGCATCACAAACTCACACACATAGTAAAGAGCTCTGTGGGTTCTGGCTTGTCAACAAAATGAAAAAACACACAGGTGTGTGGTATTCTTAAGTCCTCTTTCCTCAGGAACTCTGCAGAAACAATTAGTCTCAGACAGCTGTGCATACACAAATATTTTCAACATTGTTTATCAAACTTTTTTTCTTGATGTTTTTTTTTTGTTGCGGTATTTTCTAACTTAAAATACTAATTTAGTTGGTTCTATTATCAAAATATGAAAAAAAAAACCAAAACCCTAGTAGCCAAAATTAAACCACCACAATCTTGACCAGGCAGTTACTAATGATGAATGAAGGAACACTGAATGAATGGGCACATTCAAGTTAATTAATGTGATTTTTGTTCCTCGAGATTTATATTTGATCTCTTGCTCACACTCTCATAAAAGTGTAAACCTCCTGCTTGCATGACTGATTTTCTCAACCAGCTGCCCTGTGAACATTTCTGGCAAGCTTTCTAAAAAATAGTGCATCTCCTATTTGTATCTATCCGTTCATTTCCGAATTATGTATTCGTATTGAGTTACATCGTTACATCCCTACCATGAACGTATGTATGACGATTTACACCACAACATGCACAGGTTCCCAATCCAAGTACTGGAGTACCCCTTGTCCTGGATGTTTTCCCTGCTCTAAGACACCCACTGTTAATTAGCTGATTAGTTCAATCAGGTATGTTGGGAGCAGAGAAAACACTGAAATGTTTAGAACAGGGGGTACTCTGGGGCCATGGCTGGGAACCTGTGGCTTAAATGTGTGTGTGTGTGTGTGTGTGTGTGTGTGTGTGTTTATGTGTGTATGTATAGTTGAGACGTTGTGTCTGTTTTAACATCAAAATATTCTGATCAATCACCTTTAAACTGGACAGTTAAAGATTTTCTTTTTCTTTTCTTTCTTTTTTCTTTTTTTAACTATCCAATGACCTCAGATTCCTGTTCTTTGCTGATAAGACTAGAACCCTGCAACCCAATGTGGTCTTCTGCTGTTGTAGCCCATCTACCAAGTTTGATGTGTTGTGCATTCTGAAATGCTTTTTTACTTATCTCAGTTGTACAGAGTGGTTATTTGACTGGGTATAACATTCTTGTCAGCTCGAACCAATTTGGCTCTTGCTCACAGGATGATTTTTTTTGTTGCACCATTCAGTCCCTAAAATCTAGGGACTGTAGTGAATGAAAATCCCAGATCAACAGTATCTGAAATCACATTGGGTGGCACCAACAACCATACCAAATCTCCATACTACCATACCAAATTTTTCATACTAGTGTTCCTAATAATGTGGACAGTGAGTACTTGGAGCCCTCTCTAAAATGGGAAACCTTTGTTGCAAGGATTTACATAGAACTTTGAAAGGTTCTTCTATGTGGACAAGCATAAGAACCCCATTCTATATTTAACCTTTTTTTTTTCAAAGAGTGTATGCAAGGTTTAAAATAATCACATGCAACTACTGTAAAAATATAACAAAACTACAGAAGTCAGAGAAAGAAAGACCTAGGAGTAGAGAAAACAGATGGAGAAAAACAGAAGCAGGAGCTGACAGACGGATGAGCAATCATGACTCCCATGTTCATTTTTTGTATGTCTGGAGATGAACTGCTTTTTATTAACTTGTTGCTGGAAAAGTGAGACAGATGTGAACAGTGTGTGTACTCAGTCAGTCATGCTAAACAAACACACACACACACACACACACACACACACACACTGAGCTATATCACTTGGTGATGTCACCTTTCTAATGCACTGTCTCACCTAGTGATAACAAAAACACTGTGATTTTTATTCCTTTCTTTTAAAGTCAGAAATCAGGTGAAGTAAACAATCCTACTTTTTGTTTACATCACATATTTCACAGTAGACAAGATATACATACAGGTGTATCTCAATAAATTAGAATGTCGTGGAAAAGTTCATTTATTTCAGTAATTCAACTCAAATTGTGAAACTCCTGTATTAAATAAATTCAGTGCACACAGACTGAAGTAGTTTAAGTCTTTGGTTCTTTTAATTGTGATGATTTTGGCTCACATTTAACAAAAACCCACCAATTCACTATCTCAACAAATTAGAATACTTCATAAGACCAATAAAAATAAAATTTTTAGTGAATTGTTGGCCTTCTGGAAAGTATGTTCATTTACTGTACATGTACTCAATACTTGGTAGGGGCTCCTTTTGCTTTAATTACTGCCTCAATTCGGCGTGGCATGGAGGTGATCAGTTTGTGGCACTGCTGAGGTGGTATGGAAGCCCAGGTTTCTTTGACAGTGGCCTTCAGCTCATCTGCATTTTTCGGTCTCTTGTTTCTCATTTTCCTCTTGACAATACCCCATAGATTTTCTATGGGGTTCAGGTCTGGTGAGTTTGCTGGCCAGTCAAGCACACCAACACCATGGTCATTTAATCAACTTTTGGTGCTTTTGGCAGTGTGGGCAGGTGCCAAATTCTGCTGGAAAATGAAGTCAGCATCTTCAAAAAGCTGGTCAGCAGAAGGAAGCATGAAGTACTCCAAAATTTCTTGGTAAACGGGTGCAGTGACTTTGGTTTTCAGAAAACATAATGGACCAACACCAGCAGATGACATTGCACCCCAAATCATCACAGACTGTGGAAACTTAACACTGGACTTCAAGCAACTTGGGCTATGAGCTTCTCCACCCTTCCTCCAGACTCTAGGACCTTGGTTTCCAAATGAAATACAAAACTTGCTCTCAACTGAAAAGAGGACTTTGGACCACTGGGCAACAGTCCAGTTCTTCTTCTCCTTAGCCCAGGTAAGACGCCTCAGACGTTGTCTGTGGTTCAGGAGTGGCTTAACAAGAGGAATATGACAACCGTAGCCAAATTCCTTGATGCGTCTATGTGTGGTGGCTCTTGATGCCTTGACCCCAGCCTCAGTCCATTCCTTTTGAAGTTCACTCAAATTCTTGAATTGATTTTGCTTGACAATCCTCATAAGGCTGCGGTTCTCTTGGTTGGTTGTGCATCTTTTTCTTCCACACTTTTTCCTTCCACTCAACTTTCTGTTAACATGCTTGGATACAGCACTCTGTGAACAGCCAGCTTCTTTGGCAGTGAATATTTGTGGCTTACCTAGTGAACCAAACTGAGAGACCATTTTGAAGGCTCAGGAAACGTTTGCAGGTGTTTTGAGTTGATTAGCTGATTGGCATGTCACCATATTCTAATTTGTTGAGATAGTGAATTGGTGGGTTTTTGTTAAATGTGAGCCAAAATCATCACAATTAAAAGAACCAAAGACTTAAACTACTTCACTCTGTGTGCACTGAATTTATTTAATACAGGAGTTTCACAATTTGAGTTGAATTACTGAAATAAATGAACTTTTCCATGACATTCTAATTTATTGAGATGCACCCGTATATTCACAATGATCTGATATAGAAAAGGCAAAAAAAACAAAAACAAAAAACAGTCAGGTAATGTAGGTCAGCAGTGGATGTTTCAGGTGAACATGTGTCTGTAAAACACAGAGTAGATCGGTCGGTAATGAGAGAGGCTTGACTCTCTCTATCATCTTAAGGGTGGGTGCTCACAGAGGATTTCACAGGCCAGGGGAGACAAATCCGCACTAAGTCACCTATGAAAGAAGGATAGAGGGAGGGAGATTCCTCCATGCTACAAATCAGTGGACTGAAAAGTGACAGTGTCCTTGATGACAGAGAAGTGGACCGTCACTTCCCAGTTACATTCTGGAACTAAGCATATAAAACCAAAGGAGTGTATGCTACACAGTATAAAACTACTGTACAGAAGGGGGTCAATATCGTGTGCACTGCATTCCAATCAGAAAGTCGGCCTCTGGGTAGATTGCATTTTAGGGCAGAATTTGCACACTCCTTAGATAAAAGCTGTCCTATTTGGAAGGCTGCTGTTTTCTGAGGCCCTGCATGTCAGCCAGATTCAAAGACATCATTGCATGATCCCATAAATCAGTTCCTTGAATCAGAAGACTTGACAAACATGGTGGACCAAACTGTTGATATATAATGAAATAATATAATATTTTTTATTTAATATATAAAAAATAATGAAAGTGAATTGCTTGTTTTGTAACTAGCAGGCATATTTGAGATAAGAGATTATCAGAAACCTTTCATGGTGAAAATGAACCCCCTAAAATCCCATCTGATATTTCTGTTATTCATGATTAAGCATATTATTCTATGAAATATGGGTGAGCAGTTACAAGACTGAGGTTTGGGAGTCTGTTAAGTTACATACTGTAATGTAACTTAACATTACATACTGTAATGATGCATAATCCAACTATTCAGGTCACCCAGAAAATGAAAGATTCCCTTTATGAATCTTGGTCCTCTCTTCATCTTGTCTCAGGGAGTTTTTCCTTGCCACTGTCACTTAGGAATTATATCTACACTTGGAGTTCTGTAAAACTGCTTTGTAAGATTAAAAGTGCAATATAGATAAAATAGATTTCAGTTGAACTTAACTAATGCAATGCTCTTATACAGTATGGTGACTTCTCCGTGCATAAAAAAGTAATATGGTTGTCGGTGTTCCACAAGGCTCTATTATAGGGCTACTTTTATTTTTTTATACATGTTGCTATCTATCAAACCAGATGATAATCCATTTTCACTTAGTACTATCACCCCTTATGTATTCATTAGAGATTTAGATCTAGACCTACCCTGCATCCCAATTGGCATACTATCCATACTAAATAGCATCCAAGATTAGAATTAGTGTGTCCCAAATCATAGTATGTTGAAATGAGTATCCCAAAGGTACCCAGATGGTCTACAGTTTCCAGTAGATTTTCGAAGTGTGGTTCCTTGGACATTTTTTCAGCTAATATTGCCCACAACTCCTTGTGTGAGGGAGGAGGAGTTTTGTGATGGTTTGCTTCGCCGAATTCAAGGCTGCATTTTAGAGAGGTGTAAATGAAATGTGGACAAATAAATCAAGGGAATGATCAATTAAATTATATAGTATAAATTATACAAGGAATAATGAATGAAGAAAAGCTGAAATGTAACGAGGAGTTTGTTTATGGTGACAGTGTTCTCTTCCGGGCAACAATGTTCTTTTCTGTTACATGACGTGTAAGTATGTCCAGGTACTTGCATACTATTTTAATGCACACTCAAAAGGATGTACTTTTTCTTCACAACAAGAGTATATACTTTTAGTACATAGTATAGGTATGCCAACTGGGATGCAGGGCTAGATTTCCGTAAAGCTGCTTATCGTTAAAAGTGCAAAACAAATAACACTGAACTGAATTAATATTAGCAAGTAATGTCCTAGCTACTAAAGTTAACTTACTAGTTAGCTATGCTTTTCAGTCAACAGGAGTCTAGTTGTGTCAATACCAGAAAAATCACTAATTTCGGAACTATCTACAGGTAATAGCCAATAAACTAACAAGCAGTCGTGAATAAGCAACTGGTACAGTGGTGTGAAAAAGCCCCATATTGCCCTATTTGCCTGATTTCTTCTGTTTTTGTGTATATCGCATACTAAATTGTATCAGAAATTAAAACAAAATCTAAGATAAAACAAAGGTGTAAACACAAAACCTGAGTAAACACAAAACAGTTTTTAAATGGTAATGTTATTTATTGAAGCAAAAATGTTATCCAATACCAACTGGGCCTGTGTGAAAATGTATTTGCCCTCGTAGTTTCTAATTCCTCAAATCTATGAAACTGCATTCATAATGGGGTTCAGCTGGACTAGACACAACCAGGCCTGATTACTGCAAACCCTGTTCAATCAAATCAACACTTAAATAGAACTTTTTCAACAGCATGAAGTTGGTTAAAAGGTTTTACCCAGTAACACACTATACCAAAATCGAAAGAAATTCCAGAAACGATGAGGAAGGAGGTGATTGAAATACATCAGTCTGGGAAGGGTTACAAGGCTATTTTAAAGGCTCTGGGACTCCAAAGAACCACAGTGAGAGCCATTATCTCCAAATGGAAAAACTCCACACAGTAGTGAACCTTCCCAGAAGTGGCCGACCTTCCAAAATTCCTCCAAGAGCACAGCAACGACTCATCCAGGAAGTCACAAAAGAGCTAAGGACAACATCAGAGGAACTACAGGCCTCTCTCTCTACAGGCATCAATAAAGATCACTATTCATTACTCCATCAGAAAGACACTGGGTAAAAATGGCGTCCATGGAAGAGTGGCGAGGTGAAAACCACTGCTAACTGCCGAAGAACATTAAGGCTCATCTGAATTTTGCCAAAACACACCTTGATGATCCTCAAACATTTTGGGAGAATGTTCTGTGGACTGATGAGTCGAATGTGGAACTGTTTGGAAGACAGGGGTCCCGTTACATCTTGCATAAACCAAATACAGAATTCCACAAAAAGAACATCATACCTACAGTCAAGCATGGTGGTGGGAGTGTGATGGTGTGGGGATGCTTTGCTGCTTCAGGGCCTGGGCAACTTGTAGTAATCGAGAGAAACATGAATTCTGCTCTCTACCAGAAAATCCTAAAGGAGAATGTCTGGTCTTCAGTCTGTAAGTTTAAGGGGGCAATTAGTTTTTCACATTGGTGATGGGTGATAACTTTTTTTTTTTTGCTTTAATAAAATAAATAAATAAATAAATAAACTGTACTGTGTGTTTTCTCAGGTTGCCTTTGTTTTATATTGTATTTTGTTCGAAGATCTAAAACTATTTATTGTGGGTGACCACAATAACTTCTAAGCTTACCTTTTGTTCAATGTGATTCCAAATGAGACAGGTACCTTTGAAGAATGTGCCAACTAAGGCTGCCTCCAGAATGGAATAAAGCTATACATAGTAGTATACATATGTGTATACTACATGTAACATATTGTAACTAAGCATATAATAAAATACAAATAACAATCCCATAAGGAATAAATAGTTAACCACATGATACTGTCACCACTAGTGAAAAGTCCGAAATTTCTGTGCATCAGCCGGGGGCAGATCTTAGAAGGAATTATGCTTCAGCCATCCCTGTAGCCTCTGAGCAGATCTGAGCATGAACATTTCATAAAGCTGGCTCTCTTTCATTGCTTGAAGTGATCAGAATCAAAGCCATGTTCCAATTATGTTTCATTACTCTGATCCTAATGATGCACCATGATCATTTATTGATTTAAAGTCAGCTTGCCACTGTTCCCATAGAGAAATGCTGTGTGTTTTGTGCTCCCATGGAGAATTACTTTCCAAGACAGGCCTGAGACTGTATAACTTTAGCTGAAAAAGTCTCTGGCTCTATTATTTACATAGTGTGATTAAGAATTGATGGAGCACAAAATGAGGGGGAATTCACAATGAGTCTCCTATTCTAAAGAGGAGAGAACTGTGAAAAAGAAAAAAAAGCAATAATGTGATACAGATTGGGGGTTTGCCTCATATTTTAAGCATTACTCAGGTGTAGTAGTAGCTTGGTGGGTTAAGGGACCAAACCATGGTGGGCTTTTATTTCTTGTTTCTGGTTCCATTCCAGGTTTGGCAAAACTGTCCCCCAAACAGCACAGTGGCTCTGAAAACTAGATATAAAGAGCTGTAATTTCATTGTAATGTAACTATGAACAAAAGAAAATATACAAATTCAATTGTTCTGAAATACCAGGAGTTCTTTATCAACAGTGTAAACAATCAATATACAACATGAAGAAAATCATAAGCTTCAGAAATGTGTTAATAAATGGCAATACATGCATCCTGGACATGGTTTTTCCATGTGTAGTGCATTGATGTTGCAGTTCCGTGTCTATGTGTGTAGTTCCACTGCTTCCTGGTGACTCTTTCAGCATGATAAGGACTGATCAGAGAGCTGAGCTTTATTCTGAGGCCTGGCACATCAACGTAAAATTGCAACTGTTCAACAAAGCTATGATGGATCTCCCTGGGGAATCTTTTAATTTTCAACCCATTACCTCACCATTAGGGTCCATTTGCTTTTCAGCATCACAATGTGAGTGCACTCATATTTCATGATGTTGGTTCGGAGAGGAAGTACCTGCTCTGCTCAAAGATACCTCAATCTGATCTTGAATAAATAAATATAATAAAAAATAAAAACAAAGTGGTGGGAAGTACATTAACGGCTTTATTAAATTAGTGCAAAAGACACACATAACTCATTCATAACGGCCTTTTTTACTTTTCTTTATAAGGACTTAAGGGGCCTTTTCCACAAATCCACAAACATTTTGTTATTTTTTTCTTTCTTTTTTTTTTTTTTTTGATCCACTTCTCACAAGCGCAAAGTACGAACCAACAAACCGACAGCCTTGTTTGGCCTCTCTGCAGGAGACGAGGGGATACCGAAACAAGTGTCATACCAACAGAGCCATGAAAACACAGGTTAGACAGACAACCTGTCTGCAAACCAGTTTAGGACTCCAGATTCAACTAAACATTCTTGGGAAAAAAAAAAAAAAACTGGAGTTAATACATGAAAAAATAGGAAATACATAAACAGCAGTCTAAAATATGCAAAAAGATACAATTTTTTGTCTTTTATTTGGGAGGGGTAATTGACTGCAGTCAAATTACTTAAGTTAATCAATAAATTTGTACAATGACAAAAAATAAAATATATATATATAGTGTACCCCCCACCATTTCACACCATTACTATAAAGATATATTCCACTCCATAACAACTAATGCAAAAAAAAAAACAAAATAAAAAATAAAGACTCCAGAGATTTGACTTTAAACTTTGAAGGCTTTTGGCTACCACCTTGCCCTAAGAAACCACAGTCACGGCAGACTAAACACGCCTTACGTCCTCACCTTACATTAGTAAACAAAGTCGTACAGTACTCTTTAACCAGAGACAAATAAAATACATCAGAAAGTCTAATTGGTTTTCCCCCATCCGGTACATCCTTATCCAGCGAGAGTTCATTCAGGCAGTAGCATCCATGACAGTGTCCAGTGATATGAGACAGAAAGACGGAGCAGGAAAGGAATAAGGGAAAGTGAGAGAGACAGGGAGAGGGGGGGGGGGGGGGGGGAGGGGAAGGGGGCGGGGGGTAAATTATGATGGTGCTGGAAAAAATAAACTGCCGGCCTGGAGTTAAAGGTGTCTTCTGAAATGTGGTGAAAGGTCCTTGTCAGTTGCCTCAGTCTTGTTTTGATGGGGTCACGGACGGGGAGATGCTCGTCAGTGTTGTAAGAGGCCAACAGACAGATTGAGCTTTACAAGCCTGAGAGAGAGAGAGAGAGAGAGAGAGAGAGAGAGAGAGAGAGAGAGAGAGAGAGAGAGAGAGAGAGAGAGAGAGTAAAGAAGAATCAGTGGGCATTTTAAGCAGGACTGAGTTTATCAAAGATCAAAAGGCAATCAAAGACATATCACTTTAAAGTTATGATTAAAAACCACTGAAGATCTTAAGACTTCAAAAGCTTTTATACTTGTGATGCTCATTCTTTAAAAAGGACAGCTTAGATGAAAACATGCCATTGCATTAATGATGTTTTGACTGTGTGTGTGTATGTGTGTGTATGGGGTGGGGGTGGGGGGGTCTTGGGTGGTCGGGGGCATATTTTTATATTTTAGTGGGGACCAAATTTCCCCACAAGGATAGGAATATCTTGAACCTGTGGGGGCATCTGGCTTCTCCCCATGAGGAAACCATTTTAAACAAGCATTGCAGCATTTTTTTTTATTTATTAAAAACAAAGTAAAGAAATAGATTTCTGAGTTTTTAAAGATGTGTGTTCTTCTGGGGGTGGTGTGGTGCTGTGGGTCCTGGGTTCAATCCGGAGCTCAGGTCTGTGTGGGAGTTTCGCATAATCTCCCCATGTCCATGTTGTTTTCGTCCAGATTTTCCAGTTTCCTCCCACCTCCCACCCCTCAGTAGGTGTCATGGCTAATATAAATTTCCCCTTGGTGTGAATGAGTGTGTGAATGTGTGTATGCAGGGTGTCCTGCAATGGTCTTGTGTCCCATCCAGGGTTTATTAATACCTCATGCCCAGTGTTCTTGGATCCAGGCTCTGGATCCACTATGACTCTGACCAGGATAAAGCAGTTACTGAATATGAGTGAGTGTTCTGCTGGGATTTTTTGCTCTACCTCTATGTGCTTGTGCGTTTGTGTGTGTGTGTGTGTGTGTGTGTGTGTGTGTGTGTGTGTTTGTCTGTGTGTGGGTGAAAAGGTGCCATATTCCTGCAGACCGGCTGATATTTTTATCTCACTGCATATGGTATGCATGAAATTGAAGCAGACAAATTAACTATGCCGCAAAAAGGAGTTTTATAGGAAATGTAAATGGACAACAGAAGTATACATTAAGGTGAAAAGTACCAGTGGCAAGTGACCTTTAGATACAATTCTCTATTGTATAGAATAATTCAGCTTATTTATATTGTAAAATCAATTTTATATACAGTACTGTGCAAAAGTTTTAGGCACCCTATTTTTTTAGTACAAACTTTGCTATAGATTTTTTATTTTATGACTTCTACATTATCAAGTCAGTACAAAAAACATTTTAGATTCCCAAACATTAGTTTTCTAGCACAAAATTAAATGTTACAGAAAAATGTTCGTATGTCAAATTAAATGTTTCTACATAAAAAAAAAAATAAAAATAAAAATAAAAATAGTAGTCTCCAGTACAAGTTAAGTTTTATTGAGCATCTTGCAGAACCAGCCACAGTTCTTCTGGAGACTTTAACTTTCACGCTTGCTTCTTATTTTTGCAGCAAAACCCAGCAGCCTTCATTGTGTTTTTTGTCTGAAAAGAGTCTCTTACGTAATATGCTGCTTTCTTTAATAATTCTTTTAAGGCATCTTTGCTCTACAGCATTTCTTTGCATGTGCCTAAAACTTTTGCATAGTACTGTGTATATATATATATATATATATATATATATATATATATATATATATATATATATATATATATATATATATATATATATATACTCTAAAGTCCCATCCCATAGAGACATCACACTCCATTTCCTCTAATACTGAGATAATGCTACAACAAATAAAACAGAACTTCGGTATTGGATACTGGGCTGACAAATGAATCCACTCATGTACAAAAGTAATATTGAGGGTAGACTTCCCGGATCTTTCACTAGCTCCATTATTATTATTATTTCTCTCTCTGTCTTCCACTCTCTGTCTCTCGCTCTTGTTTTTCTCCTGGGCTGCATTCACAAAATGAGATTAAGGACCAGTTTTGAAAAATGCAAGCTGTAATTTTGCGAGACGTTCAGAAATGAATTGGCCTGTAGGCCTGAGAAATGCTAGACCGATCGAAGCGTGCCAGATCTGATGGGGGGAATATTTAATAGGAAGAACTATTGATTTCCGCCCGCTTTTTATGTGTTTTTTTGTTTCCATCTAGCCACTTTTGTATTTTGGTCCTAAGTGAATCTGAAAGGGAAATAAAAACTGAACACTGCTCAGAAGCACAGAGAAAATCTCCTCTGTTTCAAAAATGCCTTTTGCAAAGGTAATGAGACTCCTGCACCCTTTATTCACGCACGGAGGCCCAGAGACACACCAGGTAATTCTTTCTCCTTAGGCAAAAAGAGTGAGAAACATAAAAATACATAACCAAATCAATTCACCTCACTTCTCCGAGATGCAATGAAGTCAGGCGAAAAACAGATAATCCAAAACACACACACACACACACACACACACACACACACACACACACACACACACACACACACACACACACACATTCCTCCTCTACCAGGAGAAGAACAGAGGAGGGAACTGCAGACCCGGCCGCAGATCTGAAACGTGGAGAAAATGAACGATTGAGGGAGCAGGACGAAAGAGTGTTTGATCTAATTAGGATCATCCTGATTGGAAGAAAGTGGTTGTGGCAGCAGTCAGCTGGAGTTGAAGCAAACATGATAACATGTGACCCCTGTGGTCCAGCGCAGCAGCCCGCTCGCATAATACACAATCTTTCTTCCTTTTCTCAGGCTGACTCTCTGTCGTTCTCAAAATAAAATGTAACAGCAGATGGCTGTCAAAGTTGGCGTTGAGGGACCTTGGCTAAGTTTCATCTTTAAAACTTTACACTTAGCCACTTAGAAACTCTAGATATATCCGCCTGTACCACAATAAACCACTCGAAATTTGAACAATTCCTCTTCACTAATCCACAGCAAATGCACTGTTTTCAATTTTCTTTTACCAAATAACAGGCTTTAATAATGAAACCACAATAATTCCCTCAAGTTCCAACCTGATATTAATTAAGCGGGAAAAAGAAGGTCACAGTGAGGTGCACCATGTGTACCACAGAGGGATTAAAAAAGAGAAATGCTGCTAAATGTCATTCTGATGGATTTTTTTTCTTTCCTTTAAGATATGGTTCCTCTGTAGTCAGATTAAAAGCGTAAAAGAGGTTGTCTTGGTAGGAAAAGGGGATTTAAAACTTCAGTGGAGTGCCGGTGGCTCAGTTGTGTGATGGATGGAGCTTGGACTTATTTCCCTGTTTGTGGATTAATTACATTTCAGCCCTCCAAGAAACTTTTATCAGATTAGCAGTGGCTTTAAAAGTCTTGCTCAGTTCAGATCTACTGCTTCTCGGTCTCCACATACTGCCCTTTTGGTATACCGGTTATACTCACATAATACTAGGACTAACGTTATAGTTACTGGGGTTCGTTTAATCAGCTCATAATAGATCATATTAAGTGGAAATATGTTATAGTAAATTATAGAGGAGTTAAAGGCTTGGTTGAATTTGAATTTGAATATTATAGTTTGGTTTATATAGATTTTTGTAAAAGCAGAAAGCCCCCTTTGGATGCGAGTTACTGGACCATGACAGAGCGAGTCTCAACCTCCAGCCATGGGCCACTGAGTGTCTGATATTTTTTGGTACACTTTTCTGGCCACAAGCTTCAGAAAACTGAAGATTGCTATCTTACTGGCTCTCTGTACTTCTATGCATATACACCATCTGAGTTTTTCAGAGCAGGATATATATATGGCAGCAGCACAATGCATAAAATCATGTAGATACATTTCAAGACCTTCAGTTAATTTTCACATCAAATATCAGAATGGGGGAAATTGTGATTTCTGTGACTTTAACTGTGGCATGGTTACTGGTGCCAGATGGGCTGGTTTGGTTGAGTATTTCAGAAACTGCTGATCTCCTGGGATTTTCACACACAACACTCTCTAGAGTTTACACAGAATGGTGCGAAAAACAAAAAAAAAACATCAGTTGAGCAACAGTTCTGTGGGTGGAAACACCTTGTTGATAAGAGAGGTCAGAGGAAAATGGCCAGATTGGATCAAGCTGCCAGGAAGGATATAATAACTTAAGTAATCACAACCGTGGTGAGCAGAAAAGCATCTTAGCATGCACAAAACATTGAACCTTGCGGTGAATGGTCTACAACAGCAGAAGACCACATCAGGTTCCATTTCTGTCAACCAAGAACAAGATTCTGAGGCTACCATGGGCACAGACTCACCAAAATTGGACAGTTGAAGATTAGCAAAAAAATCACCTGGTCTTTTTCCAGTCTTCAACTGTCCAGTTTGGGTGAGTCAGTGCCCTCAGATTCCTGTTCTTGACTGACAGGAGTGGAACCCAATGTGGTCTTCTGCTGTTGTAGCCCATCTACCTCAAAGTTTGATGTTTTGTGCATTCTGAGATACTTTTCTGCTGACCACGGTTTTAAAGAGTGCTTATTTGAGTTCCCTATCAAAAGCTACTCTCGATGCTGCGCATCAAACGCTAATGAGAACATTCTTTGTTCGACTGGTTGCAAAGTATGTGTGTCAAACACGCCAAGAATTTGGCCTAAATAACCTCTGTGAGTTACGTCATTGATAATGTGCACCTGCAGGTTATAAATAGACGTGAAACAGGCATACCTTCAGGTTTCTTTGTCTTCGAGACTGCTTTGTGTCTGTGTGTTGTCTTGGTAAGTGGTAAATTATTCCGGATGATGATCCACACGATTTTTGTTTGGAGTGCCTCGGGGAAGAGCATGCTATTGCTGCTCTTGAGAACGCTGAGTGCGAGCACTGCGAGAGTGCACCGTCTCTGAGCGCTCCTCACGTGACGACAAGGCATTTCGGGAGCTATTCAAGGTAGTGACTAACGCGGTGGCCAGGCTTAAGTTAGACTGGTCACAGGAGCAAGAGAACCCCAGGCACTCCAAACTAGACGACAGATTTCCGTCGGGTGGCCAAGGCGAGAGATCCCAATATCGATCTCCCCCCTTTTTTCCCAGACCTCCATAGGAGTTATCTCGCTCATGGAGTAAGCCTTACTCCCCGCGTATCTTTGAGGTCGATCTATTCGAATATCGTGGTGCTAAGGCGCATGGGTATGTGACGATGCCTCAGGTTGGGGAGACGCTCACGGCTATCTCTCCCCTGGGAGTGTGTCGTCACTTAAGAAGCCTATCCTCCCCACCAAGCCTTGCAGGGTAACATCGTCGCTGGTGGGGAAGGCATTTCAAGCAGCGGGTCAGGCTGGTGCTGCCCTGCACACCATGGCGGTTCTGGAGGCATTACAGGCTGACCTGCTGAAGGAACTGAGCACGGGCGGGAGTATTAGTGAGGAGGCGTTTTTCAGAGCTTGGCCATTCTGTGGTGCACCTTTTGCTCACTCGCAAAAAAAGTCACTCTTCAAAAATTTGATGAGTTTCTTCACCATCGTGCTCAGGCGTCAGGGCTGTCGGCCACCCAACCCCGGCCCAATCCGGTCTCTCTGCGGTGAGAGTCGCAGAAGCAGAGTGTGGTGAGCCGTTTGCCCCCTCGTAGGGACTGGGGAGCGGCTCGCCGACCTCAGCAACCCAGTAAGAGGCCGGACCTCAGGACGATCATTTTGTCCGGGGAAAAGTCCTGAGGGTAAAGTCCTCGGGACCGTGGGGGTGTGCCCCTCCAGGGAGGAGCGCGAGAAGTTCCAACGGAAGTAGACGCTCCTTCCTGGCACCCTCAGCTAAACGTTAGTGTTTGGTTGCCTCCTGCCATGCTTCAGGACACCAGACACCTAACACCTCCCCATCTAAGCAAAGTGTAAAAACTAGTACCCCTCTCAGAGAAACTGGCAGCATGGAAGCTACTGCCAAGTATCTCTCCATGGGTAGAAAGGACTGTAGAGAAAGGCTACAGGATTCAGTTTGCATATCGGCCTCCGTGTTTCAACGGCGTGGTCTCCACTTCTGTGAAACCGGAACAAGCCCATTTTTTGACGCAGGAATTGCAAGCTCTGCTGGGCAAAGGGGCCATAGAATGTGTTCCCCTACCAGACAGAGAGTCAGGCTATTACAGCCGGTATTTTTTGGTTCCCAAGAAAGATGGGGGGTTACGTCCTATTTTAGATCTTCGCGGGTTGAACCGCTACCTCAGAACATACAAGTTCAAGAGCTTTACGATCAAGATGATTGTGTCTCAGATCCAGCCAGGGGACTGGTTTGTCACAATCGATCTCAAGGATGCATATTTTCATATAGAAATCTTGCCACAACACAGGGAGTTCCTGAGGTTCGCTTTCGGGGGCGAAGCTTACCAGTATCGGGTTCTTCCATTCGGCCTAGCTCTGTCACCTCACACATACATGAAATGCATGGATGCAGCACTGGCTCCTCTGTGACTCCAGGGCATCCGCATTTTAAATTACATAGACGACTGGCTGATTCTGGCTCAGTCTCAAGAGCTGGTGCTTCGACATCGGGATGTCATCCTAGCTCATCTTGAATCTCTGGGGTTGAGACTCAATGCCAAGAAAAGCGTTCTCTCTCCTGCTCAGAGGACAACGTATTTGGGGGTTGTATGGGATTTGATCATGATGCAGGCACAGCCTTCTCCTGCGCACGTTGAATCCATTGTAAATGCCCTAAAGAATATCAAGCTAGGCCAGAGAATTATGATGTACTTCTTTCAGAAACTTTTAGGTCTCATGGCAACTACATCCACGGTGGTACCCTTGGGTCTTCTGCACATGAGATCGTTTCAGTTGTGGCTCAAAGCCAGGGGATTTCATCCAAGGGCCAATCCCCAGAGGCAATAAGGGTCATGCGCCAGGGGCTTCGTACCCTTTCTATGTGGTTCAGACCCCGGTTTCTGACATTGGGTCCCACTCTAGGTCCGTGTTGTCATCGCAAGATGTTAACGACAGATGCTTCCCTCACGGGTTGGGGTGTGGCCTTGGGTGGCCGTCCAGCCCAAGGGATCTGGAGAGGTCATCTTCTCGACTGGCACATCAATTGTCTATAAATGATGGCTCTATTTCGGGCCCTGAAATACTTCTTCCAGCAGTTAAGAGGCTACCATGTCCTTGTGCGGGTGGACAATACGGCGATAGTCTCCTGCATAAATCACCAGGGCGGACTGCATTCGCGCCACCTGAACAGGCTAGCGCAGCAGGTCCTGCTGTGGGCACAGGACAAGTTCCTGTCCCTCAGGGTGATTTACATCCCCGGGTATATGAATGTGGGAGCAGACTTGCTGTCCAGACAGGCTGTGACACTCGGGGAATGGAAACTCCACCCCGAAGTGGTCAGTCAAATCTGGGGAAGATTTTACAAAGCAGAGGTGGACCTCTTTGCTTCACAGGAGATGGCACAATGTCCCCTCTTCTTCTCTCTGACTCCTCCAGCTCCCCTGGGTCTGGACGCCATGGCTCATACATGGCCCAGACGGAGTCTTTACGCGTTTCCCCCGATCGCTCTGCTCCTGGGAGTCCTGGTCAAGGTCAGGGGTTTCGCCTCTTATTGATAGCGCCCCGTTGGCCGACCAAAGTATGGTTCTCGGATCTAATATCTCTCCTCGACGGCTCGCTGTGGGTGATTCCAGTCAGGAAAGATCTCCTGTCTCAGGCGCAGGGGACAATATTTCGTCCCCGGCCTGAGCTCTGGAACCTTCACGTCTGGCCCCTGAGGGGGACCAGCTAAGGGATGCTGGGTTCCCTGCTGATGTAGTAGAGACCATTCTAAGTGCCAGGGCCCCCTGCACTAGAAGAAGTTATGCTTTCAAATGGCATATTTTTGAAAATTGGTGTATGGCGCACCACATAGACCCAGTTCACTGCCAAGTGGTTTCAGTGCTGGAGTTCCTGCAAG
The DNA here is from genome assembly GCA_023630585.1 of Cranoglanis bouderius. NCBI lineage: Eukaryota > Metazoa > Chordata > Actinopteri > Siluriformes > Cranoglanididae > Cranoglanis > Cranoglanis bouderius. The sequence continues at coordinate 12,303,057 of CM042557.1, forward strand.
GGAAGTTATCCTCAGGCACATTTCCTGGTACTCTCAGAGTCTATGTGGCCGCCATTTCGGCTTGTCATGCTCTGACTGATGGGGTTTCTGTGGGAAAGCACCCTCTAGTCGCTTGCTTCATTCGTGGAGCCAAGTGGTTGAGACCGTCCACGAGAGCTACATCCCCTTCGTGGGATTTAGCTATAGTGCTCGAGGGTCTGGTCGGCACCCCTTTTGAACCACTAGAGTCAGCACCTATCAGGTCTCTGACCCTAAAGATGGTTTTTCTAATGGCTATTACTTCTGTGAAGAGAATTGGGGATTTGCAGGCTCTGTCAGTCCCACGGTCCTGCCTAGACTTTGCCCCTGGATTGGTCAAAGCTATCTTGCATCTTCACCCTAATTACCTCCCGAAAGTTCCATTCTCGACCATGCATCCGGTCATTCTTGAAGCCTTCTGTCCTCCGCCTTTCATGACTACGGAGCAGGAAAGACTTCACTTACTGTGTCCAGTATGTGCACTTCAGATTTACGTCCACTGCACCAGCCAGTGGCGTTAGTCGGAGCAGCTCTTCATATGCTATGGAGGCTGCAATCGGGGGGCGGCTGCCACTAAGCAAACGGTGTCTCATTGGGTGAGGGATGCCATTGCCGTAGCCTACGAGGCGCGTGGTCAAGCTTCGCCGCTAGGTGTTAGGGCTCATTCAACCAGGGGGGTTGCATCTTCTATGCCTTTGGCAAAAGGTATCCCCCTCCAGCAAGTGTGTGATGTGGCAGGTTGGTCCTCTCCGCACACATTTGTCAGATTCTATAGTTTGGATGTCCATGATACTCCGGGCTCACATGTCCTTGAGTCAACATCCCTTAGGCATGTCTGAGACCTTCTTCAATGTTTGTGCGCACACACTACACAACCTTGGGGGCTCAGACACCTCCAGTGTGGTGGCGTTGGTATTCTCGTTCCCATTAGCATTTGATGCGCAGCATCGAGAGTAGCTTTTGATAGGGAACGTCTCGGGTTACTTGACTGTAACCCTGTTCTCTGAAAAAGCGGGAACGAGATACTGCGCCTCAATGCCGCACTGCAGAAGTGTCTGGCGTCTCTCAAACAAAGTGTAAAATAAAGGTATGCCTGTTTCACGTCTATTTATAACCTGCAGGTGCACGTTATCAATGACATAACTCACCGAGGTTATTTAGGCCAAATTCTTGGCGTGTTTGACACACATACTTCGCAACCGGTCGAACAAAGAATGTTCTCATTAGAGTTTGATGCTCAGCATCTCATTCCCGCTTTTTCAGGGAACAGGGTTACAGTCAAGTAACCCGAGATGTTACTTTAGACTCCCTGTCAGCTCACACTGGTCTGGTCATTCTCCTCTGATCTCACTCATCAACAAGGTGTTTCAGTGTGCACACTCTTCACAAAAAGGATGTTTGTTTTTCGCACAATTCTGTGTAAACTCTAGACAATGTTGTGGGTGAAAACCCCAGGAGATCAGCAGTTTCTGAAATACTCAAACCAACCCATCTGGCACCAACAACCATGCCACGGTTAAAGTCACAGAGATCACATTTTTCCCCATTCTGATGTTTGATGTGGACATTAACTGAAGCTCTTGACCTGTATGATTTTATGCATTGTGCTGCTGCCACATGATCGGTAGATTAGATAACTGCATAAATGAGCAGGTGTACAGGTATTCCTATTAAAGTGGATGGTGAATGTAATACACACACACACGCATATACACACACACATACATACATACATACATATATATTTATATATACATATATGACTCAAAAGTTTGACTCACGTCCTTTCACTGCTTGATTCCTAACTATACCACATAAGTATATTGCCCTTGCCTATATCCTTCCCTGCTGTGGTGTGATAATGATACCTGATGACTGTTCTCTCAGTGCAGATTCCAAGCATACCTACAGAGGGCACTGTTGCTATCTCTGTAGTGTGTGAATTCCACAGCGCAGACCTCCTTTCAATATTTGTGGCCATGTGCACCATAGGAAATCTAGGCTCACAGTAGGCAGAAGCAGCACAGCTTCATTTGTTTGCATGTGAGATAAACGTGTTTGCATTCATTGACTGTTCATCCAGTCTCACTATCTGATCAGCCCATAACTGGTGCGGAGCGATGCTGTGAGGATTGTGATTGCCTGCCTTTTCTTACTGTCTCTCAAACCGCAGCATGCCCAGATTCCGAGTAGTCAACTGTGATAGATCAACTGTGATAGATCACAAGCCCTCTAATTTCTGAGAACAAATGAATGAAACCGATACATGTTTGTTTTTATAAAATCAAGTCATTGTATTCAAAGAGTGACAAACCTGCACAGTGGGGAGCAACAGTGATAGCGTGTGTGTGGTAGTGAATCCTTCCACTAATCGGTCATGTTGCACGGTGCTCACGGTGTGCTGCTGTGTGTAATTAGAGGGCGGTAGAAGTGGGTAAGCTGCAGGATTTGGTGCAGGATTTATCAGCTCTGAAAGAGCACCTCAATACAGAGATACTTATGTACCTTCATATGGAACATGTTTGTGCTGCTCCACACGCTTACATTCATTATTTATGGCTCCACAAAAAGCAAGCGTACTGGAGTGCTTTATCTGTAAGAAGTCAAGGGAAAACAGAAAATATGGATTTTCTCTCTACTGTGGTGATATTCGACCACACACACACACACACACACACACACACACACACACACACACACACACTCTCTCTCACTCTCTCTCTCTCTCTCTCTCTCTCTCTCTCTCTCTCTCTCTCTCTCTCTCTCTCTCTCTCTCTTTAAAAACAAAACAAAACAAAAAAAACCCCCGAAATGGCTACTTATAGAGATGGATGAAAGGGAATCTCTGTTCAGGATCAGTAGAGGTGTCTGCAGTTCACTTCCTGAGCACTGGAAAGACCCAAACACACTCTGCTGACTCGATGACTGCTTTCATACTTGGTTGGTCCTAATACTCAACCTAACCCCAGGCTCAATCCTCGGTTTGTTTGGAAGAGGGCGTCATATTATACCACACTGAGTTTTCGATTCTGATTGGCCAGACGTTGGTGATTAAATTTTATAACATCAGCTCTTATAGTTGTGCGGGGTACAAGGTAAATCACAGGTTTACAGGGGCATCTCAAAAAATTAGAATGTCGTGGAAAAGTTAATTTTTTCCCATAATTTAATTCAAAAAGTGGAACTTTCATATATTCTAGATTCATTACACATAAACTGAAATATTTCATGGCATTTTTTTTTTTTTTGTTTTAATCTTGATGATTACGGCTTACATCTCATGGAAATGAGATAAAATCCAGTATCTCAAAAATATTAGAATAAAGAATTTATAATACAGCAATATCGACCTGAGAAGAGCTCTAATCAGCTAATTAACTCAAAACAACTTTTTACTCAAAACACCGTTGCTCAGTGGTCCAAAGTCCTCTTTTCAGATGAAAGTAAATTTTGCATTTATTTGGAAATCAAGGTCCCAGAGTCTGGAGGAAGAGTGGAGAGGCACAGAATCCAAGTTTCTTGAAGTCCAGTGTGACGTTTCAACAGTTGACGTTTCAACTGATGATTTGGGGTGCCATGTCATATGCTGGTGTTGGTCCACTGTGTTTTCTCAAGTCGAGAGTCAATGCAGCGTCTACCAGGAGATTTTAGAGCACTTCATGCTGCCATCTGCTGACAAGCTTTATGGAGATGCTGACTTCCTTTTCCAGCAGGACTTGGCACCTGCCCACTGTGCCAAAACTACTAGTAACTGGTTTGCTGAACATGGTATTACTGTGCTTGATTGGCCAGCCAACTCGCCTGACCTGAATTTTGTCAGGAGAAAGACGAGAGACACCAGACCCAACAATACAGACGAGCTGCTCCTTCTAACAAGTTATATTTTCTACAGCAACAACTTACACAGGGATTTGTATTGTGGATGCTCCATGTAAATGGATTAAAAATGTGTTTAATTGTTTATATGGTGAAGTTTTCTGTAAGAAGCTGTTTATTTAACATTTACTGTATGTAAGGAGTCTCTATTGTCAGCACTTTTTTAACAGTCAGAGGTAAAGCTGTTACAAACATTTGTAATGTTTGTTAAATGTTTATCATTGCCAGATTAGACAGTATTTGTGGCACACTTTAGTTATATTGGTAGATATGATTTCTTAACACACACACACACACACACACACACACACACACACACACACACACACACACACACACAGAGAAAGTTTGTGAACCCTTTAAAATTTTCTATATTTCTGCATAACTCTTTTTCTGAGGTCCTCAGAAATCTCCTTTGTTCATGCATTGATACACTTCCACAAACATGTGTTGTGCTGATCAGACTCTGATAGATCCCTGTTCTTTAAATAAAACAGGGCACTCAGTCACACCTGATTGTCATCCCATTGATTGAAACATCTGACTCTAATTTCACCTTCAAATTAACTGCTAATCCTAGAGGTTCACATACTTTTGCCACTCACAGATATGTAATATTGGATCATTTGCCTCAATAAATAAATGACCAAATATAATATTTTTGTTTCACTTGTTTAATTGGATTCTATTTGTCAACTTTTAGGACATGATGATGTTTTAGGCCATATTTATGCAGATATATAGAAAATTCATAAACTTTCAAGCACCACTGGATATATACACAAAAACGCAATAAAACAATGATCACATTTACAGACAGACTCTAAAAACACATACACTTGATTAATTATGAGGTGGCACAAATCCTATTACAGAGACAGTATTAATGAGGCATTTTTATAGTACTGTGATCTGAACAGTGACAGGACACAAGCATATGGGAAAGATTCCTCAGACAATATTATCAGTGTCATATGGAGAGTGTTAGTCATCAATGTAGTGGTGTAGGTTTGCAGGCTGCCGGACATAATGAATAACACTGTCCTCCAAAGCATAAAGCAAAAGCAAAAAAAAAAAAAAAAAGGAGCAAAGAATCCCTGAGTGCCTGGCAATTAACAATCACACACCAACAGTGCAGTGACTGCTGATAGTGATGAAAACCAGACAGATCTTGAAATAAATTGTGAGAATGGTTATGAATATCAGGTACTAAATGAACACACTGAACATGAAAAGCTAAAACATAGTAAGTAAGGTAGTAGACATAAGATGGTATAGATAAGATGTGAGAGATGGTAACTGATTAGAGGACAGATAATGAAATAGTGATACAGCAAGAATTGAAAACAGAGAGTGACAGAGACAAAGATAGAGTGTGATGAGAGAGAGAGAGTGAACGCGAGCGAGAGTGAGAGAGAGAGAGAGGGAGAGAATGATGCCTGTAGGTCATCTTGGGCTCAGGCCTATCAATGCCTCCATTGTGCCATGAATTACAGATGGAGCCCTCTTCTACCCGAACCAAGCCTTGGGCATGGAAGTCAGCCATAGAGCATATCCACACACACACACACACACACACACACACACACACACACACATACACACAAAGTAGCTCTCAGTGGTATAAAATATGTGACATATAGTAATAGAATTATAGTTATAGTGACTCATGTAAATGCATGCACACACACAAACACACAAACAAACATGGACAAGCACATAGACCAAAGGCAGAACACAAATCTTAAAAACTCAGAAATCTATTTCTCTACTAAATTGCTTGAGAAACAGGTCCATTATGGCCCCTTCTCATGAGCTGAGTAAATTATTCATGTTATTGCAAATGGTATAAATGAGATATACTGCTTATGCCATGAGACATAAACAAGGGAATGGGTAGGCTGGGCAAAAAACAAACACACACACACACACACACACACACACACACACACACACACACACACACACACACACACACACACACACACACATACACACACACACACACACACACACACACACACACATACACACACAGTGTTATTGATGGAATGTAGCAAGGGAATGGAGGAATTTTAAATTCTGTCATAAAAATGTTGCAGCTTTTATGGGTGCTTATTATACACCAAGTCACTCCACCTCTTTGCTGACAAGAATGAGTAGAGTGTAATTTACTGTCAAACTTATAAAACTGTAATACAATATAAAGACTAGAGCTAACTCAGCTAACAGTATGTCCCGACAGCATTAACAAATGGGCTTTAAACTGCAGAGAAAAGACCTGCACTTAAATACACTAAACATATAGATATAAATATACAGCTACAAAAGACTTTGTATATACTGTATGCAAACCCATAAATCAGCCATAAACTTTTTGTAATCATACCATTACCATAACATTTATCTTTGGCCAAGAAACAGCTTGCAAGTTGCATGAATTATAATACACAGGGAGCATGTTTAAAAAAAAAAAAAAAAATGCAGATTTATTCAGAATTTAACCCAACGGGCCTCAACAAACAGTAGTTTCTCTGGCCCTGAAGACCTGGGCTTGCTGCCAGTAAACAAGCTAAGGGTCCGAGAGGGGCCATGATCAGCCAAAAGGCCTGAACCAGGCAGACTGTACTTTCATACTGCTTACAAATGTACAGCCAAAACAGTGAGGAAAGTAATTGGAGCCTTTGGAGAAATGAAGTCAGTATGGGTTATGGTGTTCTTTGGAAAGGCTGGCTTTGGAGAATAACTAAATGTCTCTAATAACTGTGGAGTTACAAATAAACTATACAAGCAACTACAATGTAACTACTGAGTATGCGTGCCTTGTTAGAGGTGGATTACATATGGAATAAAATACAGCAAAAATAGTTAACGATGGGGTCGTGTGATGCGGTGTGCAGTTACTGATACCACCCAGAAGTGGATTATTTTCCAATAACATCACATTCTGAAGTGTTTTACTCCTCTTACACAACGAACAATTACAATCTTTAATTTATTAATTAAAAAAACATCATATTTTTAAACAATTTATAGTTACATTTAATGTTGTTTAATGTTAAGTCTGCCAAAACAAGTTAGTTCCTGTTATCACTTATGTTATATCAGCTACAAACAGTCGTCCCCTCACCAACCTCTCTTTTTTTTCTCTCTCTCTCTCTTCAAGAAAACAAAAAAGTCACAGCTAGGTTAACAAGAAACCTAAAGACTCTTACTGACTGTTACCAAGCTCTGACACTGGAGACTCCTTTCATAAGTCAGTCTCTCCAGGATTTTGTGATTTTGTAGAAATCAACTCAAAATCAAGCAAACTCCACAATATTCAGAGGAGCTTGCAATTTTTCATATGAACCACAGATTTTCCGCAGATTTGGGCCAAGACACGTCATGTGACGGCATCACAACGCGCATTCAGCCAAAGCCCTCTTTTATTCACGTCGAACATGAGTACAGCTAAAAGGTCTCATTTACCAACAGACATCACTGTGAAAGACCATGCAAAACAATTCTGTGCAATTGCAATTTTGCCAATTCTAGTAGTTTTCTGCAAAAAAAGCACAAAAAAACTCAGCAAAATCAGCATTTTTGGCTGCAAAAAATCACAGAAAACTCTGCGAAATCCTGTACAGACTGATAGGTGTTCAATAAAGTCTCTACAGAGCTCACCATATCAATTAATATATCATGTATTTTTGGGTTAAATAAATACATTTATTATTAGTCTTAGATTGTTGTGGAACATCCAGCATACAATTCCCTATGGATGAGCAATTACTATAGAAATGATAATCTATTAGAACGGGCACTTTAATATGAACTTGTGATTTGAATTATAGCTGGAACTACTGTCAGAACTGCTGTTACAGAAAATGAAGCAATAATCAGATTTGAGAATTCAAGAGCGCTGTGGTATAAAGAGAAACATTCACACACGATACAGGAATTAAATAAACCTTAGACTTCAGAATTGAGAATCAGAATTGAGGCTGACACATGTATTTACATAAGATGTTACTAATACACTAGTACGTAATGGCACAGTGATTAGAAATAATCTAAAGTGGAACCAAATTTAAATCTGCAACCATAAACATTGCTTTTAATTCCATTTTCAAAATAACTCATCTTTACACAGGCAGTGATGAAGAGCGTGGTACAAGTCACTTCTTTTCACCTGCACATCGGTTTTCCATTTGCTCCTAAAATGCTCTTAGAGCCCCATATTGTAAACTGTCCTAGAAATTTCCATCCATCTTACTCTATAGCGTAGTACTCACAGAGCATGGAGAACAGGAGCAGGCCGAGCAGCAGCAGCAGATTTGTTCGAAGAGAGCCGACTCCATTGCAGTCCATTCTGTTCTTCTTACAGGTGCACACCTGCACTTTGAGCTCTGTGTTGTTTGTGAGTGGTGGGAAGCCGGAGTCGGTCAGGACCAGGGGCAGGTTGTAGTTGGCTCGCTTCAGATTGTGCAGCAACATGATCTGTGAATGTGTGTCTGTGGGCGAGGACAATAGTTTATGAAATCACACATGCACACGCAGGCATGCCTGTATCCTGAAACACTTCCCTGTCTTATTTCCTTCCTGTCAATCACACACAATGTTTGAGGACAGGATTTACTCTCAGTCTATCAAAGCAGAAGCCTGAAGCATTGCTTCTGTTCTCTTGTGTTCCTGTTCTCTTCTCTTCTGTTCATTTTCTCTTCTACTCTGTTCTGTTCACCTCTATTCTCTTTTGTTCTGTCCTCTTCTCCTCTGTTCTGTTCTATGATGTTCTCTTCTCTTTTGTTCTGTCCTCTTCTCCTCTGTTCTGTTCTATGATGTTCTGTTCTATGATGTTCTCTTCTCTTCCGCTCTGTTCTCTTCTCCTCTGTTCTGTACTCTTCTCCTCTGTTATGTCCTCTTCTCCTCTGTTCTGTTCTATGATGTTATGTTCTATGATGTTCTCTTCTCTTCTGCTCTGTTCTCTTCTCCTCTGTTCTGTCCTCTTCTCCTCTGTCCTCTTCTCCTCTGTTCTGTTCTATGATGTTCTCTTCTCTTCTGCTCTGTTCTCTTCTCCTCTGTTCCGCTCTGCTCTCTTTCGATCTATTGTCTTCTGTTTTGTTCTTTTCTCTTTTCCTATATTCTATTTTGTTCTCTTCTAATCTGTTCTCTTTTCTATTCCCCTGTTCTGTTCTGTTTGTTTTCTGTTCATTCGTTCTGTTCTGTTCTCCTCTCTTCTATTCTGTTCTCTGTTTTGTTTCTGTTGCTGAGAGCTTCGGCTGGCATTTTTTTTTTTATACCTAACACGTTTTGTTTCTTTCCTAGCCTCAAGACACAAAAATCACGATTTAATGCAACAGATAAGTGGCAGGGATTAATAGCACTGTCGCCTGAATTATTTTGTGTGTTCTCTTACTTTGCTACTGCTGTTAACACGTTCCTTTTTTCATGACAAATAATTGCCTTCACTGTCAATTCCCAAGCACGCGCAAGACCAAAATCGTTCTTCGTTTATTACTAAAGGCCTTATCAACTCTGGCTCACTTTATTCATTTTGACGTTGATGTTCGTATCACAGATCTAACTGGAGGTTCAGTGTTAGCGTGTGGATCTGAACTGTGACTCACTGTTAATCTTGGACATCCTCCACGTCTTCTCCAGACCCAGCTGTTTACCGAGCTCTATCTTGAAGGGGTCTGTGTTTGGGTGGATATCTTTGTCCCGTGCTCCTATCACTGCCACGTTCACCTCCTTGGCATCTTCACATACCCGTACTACTGAGGGCACCACGTAGGGTGCGTTGTCGTTTTCGTCCTCCAGGGTGATGATCAGAGTACCGGTGCCTGTAGCAGGAGGGTTACCTGGGACAAAAAAGAGATTCGAAATGAACAATTTTATACAAATTTATAGTAGAATGGCTGAAGATGACAAATAAATTTAGTCATAAAAACTCCAGGAACTTACTACAATAGTATTACAATAGAATATGTCAAAGCAACTCTTGAAATTTTCCCTGAAACACATTGTGAATAGCTTGACAGGGAAAATCTAACCTATTTTTTATAGTGTAAATCTATGAGGCACTGAAAAATCTCAGAGTAAAGCTGACCGTGCAGCTTAGAATGTGTCTGTAATATACCAACGAGTCAAAAGGACCAAGGTAATGAAGCTACCCTGAGCTTAAATGTGGGATGTGATCATTAACACAGATGAATAATGAAATGTTTTAACAAATAATTCTCTCTTTATATCTTTCTCTTTCTGTCTATTATAATCTGTATTTTCTGCCTGCTATTCAACACATTTGCTTGAATAAAGTCTGTCCATCTAGTAACGTTTTTTCTTTTTTTCTTTTTACAAGCTAAATCAATCGCTCAGCTTTAAAATACACACGAGAACGGTGCTTAATATTTACAGCTGGGCTCAGTGTACTGGCTTCCCATGCTGTCTAAAACACATAAGTTTAAGTACTTACAGTAGTTTGGTCAGAGACAGGGGTTAAAAGGGCATGGCTAAAACAATCATGTATAAAACCACAAGGAGTAAACATTTACGAAAACTGACTGTTTTGGACCAATTTTGTTGTTGTTGCAAATTTCTTTTCATAACTTGCTGTTGTACAAATTGCTGAAATTTCAAATTCTTATATAGAGTACAGCCATACAAGAAAACAATTGTATTTTCATATTATTCCTGCTGAAAGAATCAAATATCTCTTTTTCATGAGCAAATCTGAAAAACTCATTTCATCACCCCCTCCCCTAACATTCATCTTGATTCAGCTTAATAGAAAACAGCAGAAAACAAGCCTTGTGTCATTTCAACCACAGGCAATCATGAATTATGTGGGTCATGCCTGAGAGTGGGTGTGCAGTTCAATGTGAGGTTTTGTCAGCATCTTTAACTGCTCTTGAAGCTACTAACAAGCTACTGCAATACAAAAGATCCTCCATCAAACTTCATGTCAGCTGCCAACCAGACTTCTGATCGCCAGACTTCTAATCACAAGCACTCTTCATGAAATAACCCAGACTCACTCTCCAGATTTCTCCAGCTTCTCCAACTCTTCTCCAGATCCAGTGCTCCAGATTTAATTCTGTGATGTTACTGATCCTTTAATGCCTGTTTCTCTGGTTTTGACCTGTTTAATTAATTCCCCATCATGTCTTGCCTAGTGTTTGTCTGTTTGCTGACCTTCAATCTGTTTATGCTTTACAATTACCACCACAAAATGGGAAACATCTACTTTAGCAAGCTGCGCTGTGTCTTTGAGATTAGTCGCTACTGAAAAGCCAGTGCTGTTGAAGAGCCTCGCTTTGCCATGAGAAGGAGGACAGTTTGTCAAAATGCTGAAGCCACAAATGTCACTTTAGAAACAGAAATCAGATTAATTTCAATGGCACTGTTACAGCATTACTGCTAAATGGTCCAGGCAGAAGTGACGGAGCCTTTGTTGGCATGTTTGATTAATTTTCAGCTCATATGACATTTTAAAGGCCGACATGTTCTCATTAGAGCCTCCTGTACAAACCAATGCTGTAGATGAATCCAAAATGACTGATAAGGTTGTGTGTATATAATAAAATCAATATCCAAAATGCATTGTATTTAAAAACAAGCACCCCATCTCCCCCAAATTCTTGAAAGCATTTATTTGTCACATATACAGTACACACACTTTTTTCACATATCTCAGCTTGGTAGAAAGCTGGGGTTAGCCATGAAACAGCACCCTTGGAGCAGATATGGTTAAGGGCCTTGCTCAAGGGCCCAACAGCGGCAGCTTGGCAATGCTGGGGCTTGAACCCCAACCTTCTGAACAGTAACCCAGAGCCTTAACCACTGAGCCATCACTGCCCAAGTTGTACACTCCTACAGCTCATTTTTGCTTGCACCTGCCAGAAATATTTTTTAATGGACTTAGTTGGTCCATATATCCCAAAATATAAAATTAAATAAACCACAGCACACAAAGTTATTTAGGATGAATAACTAAATGAATAAATGAGTAAAGCACAATTTACACTAACATAGTAAGTGCATTGTGCAACACTGTACGAGTGGCACAACATGTCCACCACACTCACATGTTAACCAATCTGGCAACATGACCATGACTTTTTTTTTTTTTTTTGAGTTCCCAGTCCTGATACACACCTCTAGTTCTGAGTATTGACTAACCCATGACATATGACCTCAAATTTCTAAAAAGCAATGTCTATAATAATGAGTAATATTGATAAGGAGCACACTCTCGGTTATAACCATCTGTTATACGATATCATTCCATAAAGGACGATCTAACGTGTCGAGCACAGATCCATTAACACCACATTGCTCATATTATCAATCCATTAGTAGCAGTTATAGATGCATTCCCATTTGCACATATTAATAAAAAACAGTTCCGAGAAAACATGCATTCTGGATGATGAATCAAGAATGAATGTCTGCTTAACGGCTTCTATAATGAACCTTATTTTGATCTCACACTAAAAAATTATTATTTAAAAAAAAAAAACAAATACAGCTTTATACTAGTCCAGGGCATGGTGGATCAGGACTACACACACATACATACAAAGGGCAATTTAAAGAAGCCAATCCGTCCATAGGCATGTTTTTATGAGGTGGGAGGTAAACAATTTACCCAGAGGAAACGCTTATGGATATGTGCAAATGAACATGTGAAATTCGCCGTCACCTGGAGCTCAGAATCACACCCTGGGGCAACAGCGTTACCTGTTACGCCACTGTGCTGCTCCAGTATCAGATCATATAAGAGCATTTTAGAAAACAAACAGTCAGAACTGACTACATCACTTAAAATACTGGCATGTAACTGAGAATTTATGCTATTTTATAAGAAAAAGGAGGTCACAGTAAATATAGATTTAAAAAAAAAATTTTTTTTACTGTGACTGTTCTTTATAGTACTTTTCCTGATGGTTAGAAACTTTCTATTTCGTATTTTTAAACGCATCCTTGCTTTATTTCTGTATAAGAATAAGTCTGTAGCTATTACAAACATTGTGATATTTTGTTTAATATATGCAGGCCAAAAATAGCCTGTCTCTTCATCTGCTTCACAAGTTAATAAAATTTGGTGCACTAAAATAGGAAAGTGTTATGTTGTTCAGATACAACACTAGTTCATTAGAAGAGCAGCAGGACCAACATCTGCTGATTGTGTCTCCACAAAAACAAGCAGCAGATGGAAAGCAAAGACAGGCTGACATGAAAACACACACATTCACATGCATGATGCTTTGCGATTTGTGATGCCATCACACAGACACACGCCTGGATGTGGATTTGCATGAATTGTGTCTGACCCTCAAGACTTCTTACAGCAATCGAATATGTATCTTAAATAAATTTACCCTCTGGTCCACAAAAGGAATTGTAGCGCATATTAAATATGAACTTGACATACACAATGAAGCAAAACAAATAGGAAAACAATTTTCTATTGGGATTTGCCCATTGGGGTTTGTATCTTGGCTCCAAAACATGAAGGTGGTAGTTATTATGGATATAACTGTATTATATACAATTATTATACATTATTCATCTGATATGGATGCCTCAGAATGTGAATGACAGTGTGATATGTAGAAACTCATCAATAGTGTAAGCGCATGATACTGAGCACTCGACAAACTCTATATCCCAAGCACTGAATAAATAGTACTGCAATTTGTTTTGGTTTATCAGATCATTTATATTTGTATTTGTACTCACAACAGACGTGGGTGTGGCTTAAACCCAAAATAAGTGTGAGGTCTTGGAAGTTGAAATATTGAATAAGTTGAATTATCGGTAGAAGCAACAATAAGAACAACAACAATAAAATTATTATTATTATTATTATCCATTTTCCATACTGCTTATCCTACACAGGGTTGTGGGGGAGGCTGAAGCCTATCCCAGGGAACTCAGGGCACAAAGCAGGGAACACTCTGGACAGGGTCCAAACCATCGCAGGGCACAAACACACACTACGGACAATTTGGAAATGCCAATCAGCCTACACTGCATGTCTTTGGACTGGGGGAGGAAACCGGGGTACCCGGGGGAAACCCCCGAAGCACAGAGAGAACATGCAAACAAAGGGCGGAGACAGGATTCAAACCCCCAACCCCGGAGGTGCGAGGCAAACGTGCTAACCACTAAGCCCCTTTATTTATTATTATTATTATTATTATTATTATTATTATTATTATTATTATAAAAGTAAACTGAATACAGAATAGAAGTGTAATGAAAAACTGATTTGCATTTAAAAAAAATAGGTCCAACAGTCTTTGATATTGCGGCATTGATTACATGCCTAGATCCAGTTTGAAATGAAAAGTACCCAAGCTTAAATGTGTCTCAAATCAATAAACCAGACACGTTTACATGGGCGTGCAGAAGAGTGAAAGCTAAGGAACGTGAGAAATCACCAATCTCTGCATGTCAGATGCATCATCCCAGTGCTGCATGACAAAACAAAAAGCAGTGTGGTTTCTAATTTGTAATTTACTTTTATATTTTTCATACCAAGATCTTGTGAGTAACAGCTGTTTTGTTTTGACAAAATCAACACAGCGTATAAAAGATGTTAATTTCTTCTCGCTTACATGAGTCAAAACAATGCATGTTGAATTGAACTCATATTGACTCATATCCGAGCTGAGTTGAATCATCCTGGGACTGAATCAGATCAGATCAGATCAGAGAGCCAATCCAAGTGTATTGAATCATACATGTTTACCTGTATCATTTTTGTATCATGCATCCTAATACATACTACTATATCAACTGAAACAAATTATCACCTCTTACTGCTTTCTCCTCTGTGTTTTAGTCTGTTTTGTTTTGTTTCTAGATGGTTATCACCCTTAAACCAATAAAACCTCAAACCCCATCATGCACCTAAGTGCTGAGTAAATGAGAGGAAGAGCAAAGTGAGCTGAGTTTTGCAAATGAAACTAAGTCAAGTCAAAAACAAAAGATAAAATGGAGTGCAAATAGTATTAAATGTATGGAGAAAAGACTGTTTTGCTCTTCTACAGTACTGTGCCAATGTTTTAGGCACCCTATTTTTTTTTAGTACAAACTTTGTTATAGATTTTTTATTTGATGACTTCTACATTATCAAGTCAGTACAAACAAACATTTTAGATTCCCAAACATTAGTTTTCTAAGAAGCAAGTGTGAAAGTCAAAGTCACCAGAAGAACTGTGGAGCCTACTTTTGTTATTTTTATTTTTATTTTTTTGTCACACCAAATATTGACTTTGTTTCATTTACTGTTTACTGCTCTTTACGGTATATATATATATATATATATATATATATATATATATATATATATATATATATATATATATATATATATATATATATATTAAATGTAGAAAAATAGAAAAATTTTATTTAATTATTTTGAAGGCATCTTTGCTCTACAGTATTTCTTTGCATGTGCCTAAAACTTTTGCGCAGTACTGTATATGGCATATTGATATTCAGAACTATAAAAAAAAATAGATATCAAGCCTTCTTTTTGCTTGTTTTTTTCCTTCTGCATGTTCAGCAGCTTTAGAAGATAGATGTGTGAAAGACAAGGCAAATTTCTCCTGTTTCCTCACACACCAATAGCCACTTAGTTTTAGCTCGAGGGAAATGGTGTTGTTCATTCTTGCATGGGCTCCATAAGGCACACTTGGTTGCCTAATCACCTAGGTTTCATCAATACCCTTTTAACTCACATCCCGGGTGTTGCATAGAAGTTTAGACAGACATCAAAGGGCCTATATCTTTTTGTATGTATCTTTTTTCCAGTTTCTTGGTGGTTTTTAGACTGTACAGAGTTGCAGAAAATGTGAAATCTGTTCCGAATATGATTATTCTGTTTAGTGGCAACAGAAACTCTTTGAATATCAACACACGTGGTACATGACAAACCAAACATCATCATTCTAAATAGTAATTACATGAAGTAACAGCTGGTGACAGACTATTTTCACACACTATGTAGTGTGCTACTAAACATTTTTTCTACAGGTTTCTAGTTAGTTCTAGCAATATCTAATCCACTCACTTTCAATAACTTTCAGCTTTATCTCATTTAGGTTGCACTGGATTCAGAATCTATCCCAGAAACACTGGGAGTGAGACAGGAATACATCCTGGACAGGATGCCAGTCCATCACAGGGCACCATGCACACACAAATTCATAATATAACTCACATCTAGTGACTATGTGTTATAGCCAAAACACCTAGGAGGGAAGAAACCGGACAAATACAGGGACATGCAATAAGCATGCACAGAAACTCTGCACAGAGATAATCCCGAGCTCAGGATCGAACTGGTAAGCTGTAGAGCAGCAAAGCTACCCGCTTGCGCTACCGTGCCACCCGCTAGCAATTACATTAACTCAAACAGATGAGTGAAAAGAGCCTAGAGAAATGTACAATTCCTGCGACAAAGCAGCAAATAAATCATTTGTTCCTCAGATGCAAAACTCTACATAATCTCGGAGTAAACTTTTTTCCTCGCAGCTCCTCATACTTAGGTGTGAACAGCTCATGCCTCTTAGGACAACTTTGAAAACACACACTGATTCATCTCATCACACTGGGTTAATGGAGTTAAATCATAAAAGAGCATTTAGTTTAAAATTGCAACATGTTATAAAAGACTGATTCTAAACACATGTTTCATGATTTTCATTCTCCCTTTGCTGAGAAGAAGATTAGCGGCTTTATGAATAATAATAATAGTGGTCTCATTGCAGCCTATGAGTTGGAGAGGCAGAAAAACAAAAACATTCTACAATTTTTTATTAATATATAGTGTGTGTGTGTGTTTCATGAACAAACAGATATAGTCCAAAAATGTCTGAAAATGGTATTAAGGTATAGAAAGAAGCTTTAATATGCACCTGAACTAAAGACTCCCTATATCAGCTCATACCATTCATCCTAGAATACAGCATTGTGAAAAAACTTTAATATACTGTAAAGACATTAAAATGTAAAATGGGAAGGGAAAATACATTTCCAAATAGCAAACAGAATGAGGCTATGAATTTGCATACATACAGTATATGTCTTCTTTGTATGTCTTTCATGGCTGCTTTATAATACTTTAAGAAAGCAACACACATTTCCTTGCTGTGATTTATGTTTATTAATGTGCCAATTAAAAAACTCCAACTGGATTCACATGTCTCCCAGCCAGCTCTTTATTTCACCACTAAAGCGATTAATCTAGATTAATCTCTGTCCACACTGAAACCCGAGGCAGTGTTTCACTCAGGTCAGTGATTTTACGAAAATAACCGTAAAGCTATACAATAGCCCGCTGCATCATTAACACTAGTTGAAATACCTAGTTGCCTCTTCAGTTGTTTCTTTACAACAAATAAATTGCTTTTCCCATATGTCGGCAAAAGAACAGTCTGTTTGAAATGAGACCATACGCTTTTATTGTATGGATCATTTATAAGGGTATAAAACGCTAGATATATACATAAATAACTGAAAGGTCCCACTGACAGTCCAGTGGAGTTTGGCTGCAGGGTAACCATTAAAATAATGAAAAATACACCACATCCTCCCAATTTTCTAACCATGATGGCATTTACAGCCTAACCATAATGCTTCACTGCGACAGTACATGGCCATATCTCTCACACGTACACCCTGGCAGCTTTTCTTCTGTTCTGGCTCTATGACTGGCTGCTGGGAAAACAGACTGCTTCAAAACGAAATTATCTTCAAAACTTACTCTGAGAAACTCAACCAGGGAGGTTTACACTGTTATTTAGCTGATAGCACCTTGCCTGGCTTTTCTTCAGAGCTATTTTGTGGTGACATGCTGTGAAATTATTCCAGGAAACGGTTTGTGAAGTGAGAAACCTTCCTAAGAGTCATTTAAAAGTTATATGATTGCGAGCTGTTATTAACTATTGGCTATTTTTTTCCCTCTACATTTTCATCATGAAGTTGTTAATAATACTGCACATTTTATCACACGTTCCAGTTACAGTTGAGGTCATAGATTGAGAATCTGCAAAATGTTAATAATTTAAAACAATCATAAGAGGCTTCATAAAAATTGTATTTTGTTTTTTTTATTTAGTACTACTCTGAATAAGCTATTTCACATAGCAGATGTTTACATATAGTCCACAAGACACAATAATAACTGAATGTACACAAATGAACCAGTTCAAAAGTTTACATACGCTTGATTCTTAATATTGTGTGCTGTTACCTGGATGATCAACAACTGTTTTTATGATGTTTTTATGTTTTGTGATAGTTGTTCATGAGTCCCTTGTTTGTCCTGAGCAGTTAAACTGCCCACTGTTCTTCAGAAAAATCCTCCAACAGTGGCTATATGGTTTTGAGATCGATCTTTTCATACTGAGGACAACTGAGGAATCCATACACAACTATTACAAAAGGTGCAAACATTCACTGATGCTCAAGAAGGCAACACATTACATTGTCAGGGGGATGTAAATTTTAGAACAGGATGATTGGTATAAATTGTTATTATTTTGTTTAAAGATCTTTTTTTTTTTTCATTCAGTACTGCCCTTCGGAAGCTACATAACGTCTCTTAATGTATCGTGTTGCCTTCTTGAGAATCAATGAATGTTCACATTGTACATCAGTCTTTCATAATGAAGTTCGGTAAAAGTGATTCATTTATTAGGAACTAAAAAGACAGATGATCTGATAGAGCTAGTACAGAATAAGATAACTGTACCAAAATGTTTCACTTCCTATAAAGTGTTGCCAGCTAGACAGTAAAGGTTATAACCTAAATTTTAAAATATTCTGTGCTATAGTGGCTAAGGCATTTACAAAACCTTCAAGTCAAGTCAGTAAGTTTGCTTAAGATGCTAGCATAGGGACATTTCCCTCCTCCTGTCTTCATCCATTAATCTACAGAAGACTTTACAATCCAAGCTGATTTTTTAATGCATTTTTTAATGCAACTTCATTTCATGGCCAAACCAAAACTAAAACTCATATTGCTGCTGTTTTTTTAATGTACTGATGATTTTCTTTCTGAGCCTGGACACTAAAATAGGATGTATTGAGAAAATGGAGCCTTAATGCTTACCCAGCTATGGAGCAAAGTGCCTGGTCTAGCATGCTGATTTAAAAAAAAAAAAAGCAAAAAACAAAAAACTATTCACATGCTCCTCATTCAGTGCTCACTGTTGGGGTTCATGCATATCTCGAATAAACACGACTCCACCTCACAACAGACATCAGCTTCAAAGCAAAGAACGAAGAAAACTGATCGGCAATTAAACTCCTGCTTTTACTCTAGAGAATTGGCTGGAACTTGCACAAGTATCCAATTAAACCTGCAACTCCCTGCAGAACAAAACTGACTGATTAGCCTCCTGTGTCCCCCTTAATGAGAGACTGGCACTGCTGAAGAGCATCTCTCTCTCTCTCTCTCTCTCTCTCTCTCTCGCTCGCTCGCTCCAATAACACCAAGAGTCTTTCATCAGCCCATCCCCTAGATCTGACTTTGCGCTGCCGGTAATAGTCTTCTTAAATGCATAGAGAGAAACCATGATTAAACTCCATTTCCTCCTGAAAGCTTTGGAACAGAAAAGTGACAGGCTGTATGTTATTAGAGACAGTGATGCTCTTATGACAGCCCTTCTAACATCAAGGTATACAGAGTCAAATAAATAGCCAAATAATGCATTTCAGAAAGATGGTCACCATAAATTTAGCCCGACGGGAGCTGACTCACATTGCACAAGCTCACGGTGATTTCCACTGTTTTTTTGTCTTTCATTGTCCCAGTTGAAATAAGCATCTCATTTTCCACTAGTATAGATAAAATGCAGCTTTCCTCCTGACATCCCCAACAGAATGGAACAGTCAACTAAAACCATTTCACATTTCTCTTCATTGTAAAAGCACACCATCTTTTGTGACAGGTCCTGTAATATCTTGGCTTTAGAGTTCCAGATACAGAGGTATATTTTGGCCAGGGGTGGATCCCAGTTAATAATACAGATCAGGGAGCAAAAACACAAAACCTGAGTCCGGGAGTATGGATTTAGCCATAATACTGTACCATTATTACAATCAGGAGAATAATTATAGCTCCCATACACCTCTTTTGCATGCTCACTTCTTGCCCAAAAGCCATTGGTTCGGGGTGTAGTTACCAGCAGAAAAACATGGCTACTGTAGTCACCTGTGGCTCTGGGACTGAAGAGAAACTACTTATGGGCCAAGCTAAACAGTGGGCGCAGACAATTTCCAGCATGTAGGCTCTAATCAACATGGATGGAAATAAGCAGATATTGGTGAAAACTACAGAAAAGGAATACATGTGAATATAGGGTTTCTACAACAGCTAGGTGTTACAAATCCCCTCAGAGCATGGTGCTTTTAGCAATGCTCTTATTATGACATTTGTTAATTTTTACTTCCTGGTCCTGTCTCCACCCCTTTGTTTTATCATTACAGTTGTTTTCACCTATTTTCTGTTTAGTTCCCTAATTACTTTGTCTATTTATACCCTCTTATTTCGGAGTGTGTCTTTGTTTCATGTCAATGTGTATTACTGAGCCGTCTCCCTACAGTAGTTCAGTAGTCAGGGCACTGATCAGGGAGTCGGCCATTTTAAGGGCTGTCTCAATCGCAAAATCCTTCCAGTGCACTGGAACGTTCACTCCCTAAAAAAACAATGCAAAGCAAAAATTAGGGAGCATCGATGCTCACTATGTTCCCTTACTGGAAATGACGTCATGTTTTCTGAAGCCTTTCAGCTTAAAGAAAATGGGGGATGAACTCTCAGCTAACTTCCAGCTGCAAATGTAAATAGCTTGTTATTGTTGTTGTCACTCTCAAATGATTACTTATGTTAGCGATTTTTAACTTTTTTTGACATCCTATTTGATGGTTTGTTTGAGTCTAACAACCCTTAAGTGTTCAATGCTGTTTAAAAATAATCAACTATCTAGCCTACAATCTCGATTGATGTACCATGACAAAAATGTGTGTGATTTAGCTAACAAATTTATAACATATAAAAGTTAAGTTTTTAATTTTTGGTGAAGATTTACAACATGAGTATGTAGTCATATCACTGGAAATTGGCATTATCAGTGTCCCAACGTGTAGTGAGCCAGGGTCTTTACCAGTGCCTGAACTCATGTACACGATATACTGATTGAGACATACCCCTAGTTTCCAAGCTTCACTCTCACTTCCTGGTTTGACCTGTTGCCTGTTTCTCCAGTTTTTGATCATGGATTATCCTTTTGTGATGCTCCCTGCCTGTTTCTTAACCTCTGCTGTGGACTATCATGATGATTTCTGCCTTGCCCTTAATAAAAACCGCGTTGAATATCCGCACTAGTGTCCTGCCAACTTGTTAGGCTAGGCTACTCATTTTAACTCTATGAGCGGCATGCAACATGCTACATGTAGTTCAGAAACTCAGGCCAGGGATATTATGGTTTAGATTAAAAAAATAATAAAAATTCATGATCACTATATGCATAAATGCAGTATCCCAGTATTATTTTTGGGAAGTGGGAATGTGTAGGATTACTGGTATTCACTATAAATAACAACACAACAATCAAAAGAGGGAGGCCAAAGCTAACTCCTACACATAAACTGACATTTCGTGCTCACAGATGATTACCAGCCAATGCAAAACTATATAACAGAGAAGCATCTCATTATATCTTGTGTAATCTATATTCCAAGAAATTCATTTGCTGGATATTCATATCAACGTGTTCCATATCCATTTTTGCCTAAGCTTTGCCCAGCACTGTTTGAGTTAGTATTAGCATGTTCTATATACTGTAGAAAGAATAAAGCAAGGCACTTCAATGCAATAAAGAATAAGTTCATTTAGTTGGTGAGGGACTTGACAACCTGGGAGAGCCTTAGCTGCTGTTCCACTGACCAGCAGTCAGTGTTTGCAGTCAGTATTGTTTTCCATTGTTTTGCCCAGCTCCAGATCTTCACCCAGGATTTTCTCCTCTTCCATCTTTTCCACTTTTTTTTTTTTATTATTATTATTTTTTTTAAGTACGGCCATGCAGGTTTCATGTCACACCTCTTCTGGCAACTAATCATCAAACTGCTTCATTTTGTTTTTGGGCTTGCTCAATCAACCAGTTGTAGGTTCACACATGGCACAGAGTTGTTGCAGTGCGTACTGTCACTGGTTTTATCTTGAGCTCATGTTACTGTCTCTATGGAGTTTCTATGCATGTTCTTCCATGCTTGAGTGGGTTTCCTCCATGTTCCCCAGTTTCATCCCACCTCCCAAAAACATACCAGTAGGTGGACTGGCTAAGCTAAATTGCCCCTAGGTGTAAACAAAAAAGTGTGTGAGCATGTGCATATGGTGTCCTGCAATGAATTGGTTTCCCATAAAGCATGTGTTCCTGCCTCACTCCCAGTGCTCCCATGATAAAGCATTTATTAAAAATAAATTATTAATGAATTGCAGAGTGACACCATATCCTGGAACCTCTGCTGGCTCTGTAAGCTATGCCAGATATTCCTGCAGCTCCTTTAATGTTGCTGTAGGTCTCTTGGCAGCCTCCTTGATAAGTTTTCATCTTGACCTTTTGTCAGTCTTGTTCTTGGTAATGTCACTGTGATGCCCCATTTTCTCCACTTGTTGATAATGATCTTCACACTATTCCATGGTACATCAAATGTTTTGGAAATTCTTTTGTACCCTTTCTCTTAATTGATACTTTTTGACAATGAGATCCCGTACATGCTTTGTAAACTCTTTGAGGACCACGGCTTCAGCAGTTGGATGAAACCAAGAAAATGTCAAGAAAATCCTACAGAAACAGTTAATAATAACTGGGGCTAATCAGAATCATGTCAGTTGTGACAACAGGTGTATAATTACTTTTGAGCATGAGTTTGTGACTGGTTGAGTCTGAGCTCAGTCACATGCCCCAGTTATAAAAGGGTGTCATACATCTGCAACCAGGTTATTGTATGCTTTTTGTTTTCTTTTTTCCAACTAAAATGTTTCAATTTGTTTTTCACTTGAATTTTGTTGGTTGCTATGTCACATTAAAGGCTGAAAAAGATCTGACATGATTTTGTCTTGGTTTCATGTATTTTTTTTTAATCATAAAAACCTGCAATTTTAACAGGGGTGTGTAGACTTTTTATATCCATTGTATTACGGATGCTTTTAACGTATTACATTTATTGTGATAGTGCCAGCTCATGTGTACTGCTCATATTTAAAAGCTAATCATAATTCAATGCACACTCATACAGCATTACGCACATATCTCTGGGAGAGACTCATTGCATTGCCTCTGATCTGTCATAAAGTGGAGTTAATACATACAGTATATATGTTACGCAGCCCCATTTGCAGCAAGCTGTGATGCACTGTGTGTTCTGACACCTTTCTATCATAGCCAGCATTAACTTTTTCAGCAATTTGTGCTACAGTAGCTCTTTTGTGGGCTTGGACCAGACGGTCTAGCCTTTGTGCCCCACGTGCATCAGTGAGCATTGGGCGCCCTGACCCTGTTGCCAGGTCCACCGGTTGTCCTTTCTGGGAGCATTTTTGATGGGTACTAACCACTGCATACTGGGAACACCCCACAAGACCTGCTGTTTTGGAGATGGCAGTGGTCTTTTTCAGCAGGATAATGCACCCTGCCACAAAATTTTATATATATATATATATATATATATATATATATATATATATATATATATATATATATATATATATATATATATATATATATATATATATATATATAGCTAGCAGTAGCATGTGCTTAAACAGTGCTCATTTGCAGTGACTGATGTAAGCCAAAGTCTCACCATATGCTAGTGTTCCAGATAAACACTCCCTTAGTTTGACATAAACAGCCTATACTGCTGTGCTGCTGTACACTCTGCCTTGATCACTGTAACATCACCGCTCTATATGACAAAACCCAGTCTACTGGGGATCCATTTATTATTATATTAAGAAGCCACTGACTAGCCAGGCAGCCTACAATGTGGCAGGAGAAGACAAGACGTGTTGATACCATTTCTCAACGAGTGAGGCACTCTGATACACGTGTCAGAGTAATTTCAGTGACAGTGCAGCACATCTAATAACGTGCAATAGGTTTGATACGGCACTTTTCATCTCTGTCACTGCTGATATACAAACAAGACATCTTAAAGATCAGAAAAATCAAAGAGAAATAGGTTTGAGTTAAAAAAACGAAGAAGCGAATAATGAGTACATTTTCGAGCACATAATTGCATAAGACGAATATGAGTGCATGAGCATATGTACACATACTCATGCACTCACTCACGCTCAATGAGGAATGGTCTGAATGAACATCTGCTGGCTCAGTGGGGAATAAAGGAGCTAGAGAAATATGCGTCTGAGCCTCAGACCAGAATTATGCACTCACATGATGAAACCTGTGCCAATGTTGAAACAACAAGGTGCCTTAGTGGATGAGAGATGAGCAAGTGTTGAAGAAGTTACAGCAGTCCGCTCTGACTTTCTGACACACAGCTGCAGCTTCACACACAATGTGTGCAAAATGGAGCCATTTGTTTCTTTGCTTAGAAAAAGGTCATATGTGTGTCAGACAGACCTTTGGGAACTGTAGGGCTGCACACACACACATGCACACATATACACACACCTTCACAGCTTCACCTATTCGTTCACCCTAATCCTTCCTCCCCCTTTTTTTTTTTTTTTGGTTTATCTATGTTGTCCTGCTTTGTTCTTTCCTGTCTTTACCCAGCTTCTGTCAGCCATCAGCACTGTTCCCCTCTGTGGTCACCGGGGGAGCAGCAGCATTCATCATCTGAGCTCTCCAAATAAAGACATGGCAGACTGTACTGGATCGATAACCTGTTAGTGACCAGCAGGACTCTCGTGTCATGCAATCATCTGACAGCTCAAAGCAGACCAGGGCATCTGTTATAGACTATGCGTTAATGGGGGGCGGGGGTGCAGAAAAAAGATTCAGTCAGTACAAGCACTAACACCCCCCAAAACCACAAACACCTCACACAGAGTAAAGGTGAATGCAGTGTTCAGATCCAGCCTGACATCCCTGCCCTGTTTCAGAGGACACAGCAACGACCTTCGAGAATGAACACAAATATTGGGCTGGCAGCCCCATAAACACAATATATAGCTATGCCACTGTCAATGTCTGGATGGCAAACAGAACACAGTATTTCCCTGCAGGGTGGTCATTTTTTCATCATCATCATCATCATCATCATCATCATCATCATCATCATCATCATCATCATCATCATCATCATCATCATCATCATCATCATCACAACAACAACAACAACAACAACAAGGGGGCACGGAGGCTTAGTGGTTAGCATGCTTGCCTCACATCTCCAGGGTTGGGGGTTTGATTCCTACCTCTGCCCTATGTGCGCAGAGTTTGCATGTTTTCCCTTTGCTTCGGGGGGTTTCCTCCAGGTACTCCAGTTTCCTCCCCCATTCAAAAAACATGCGTTGTAAGCTGATTGGCATTTTCCAAATTGTCCTTAGTGTGTGAGTGTGTGCGATTGTGCCCTGTGATGGGTTTTTACCCTGTCCAGGATGTCCCCCGCCTCGTGCCCCGAGTTCCCTGTGATAGGCTCCAGGCTTCCTGCGACCCTGTGTAGGATAAGCGGTATAGAAAATGGATGGATGGATGGATGGATGGATGGATGGATGGATGGATGGATGGATGGATAATTACACCCCTGTACACTCCTGAACATATAAACATGCACACTCCTGTCCCTAACACTGAGCTTCTATTTGCCCCCATGTTTAGATTTAGAGTTGGCCACTTAAGTCTGAAAATTATGTCAATATTTAAGCAAGGAAAGTCCCTCATCTTCAGAGCCGATTCACTCAGGTGCTTTCACAAGAGAAATAAAATGGCACAGCTAGAACTTTATTAAATACATAAATTATTAAATTAAATAACTTTCAAATAATACCTGGTAAATAATGAGCATTATGCTGAACATGAAAGTCTATTTCCAAAAAATGACAAGGCCCGCTTATCATTAACGGCCCTTGCACACAGTACTTCATTTCTCTGTCTGTGTTTTTTCAGGCTGCTCTCTGTCTTCTCACATGAGGACATTTAAGAGCATGTCTCATGAGAGTCCTGTCTAGTCCCACTATTCAACATAAGAGACATGTACAGAGAAGGGGGTGAATGACATTGGAAACACCTGAGCACATGAAAAAAGATCACTTCTCATGTCATCTATGCATTCATGTAGGAGAGGGAAGAGTGACAGATGGAGTGATAGGGAGAGATGAGGTGAGGAAGATGATTCTTTCCTGCTTCATTGTCTCAGACCTTCACCAATCCATGCCACTGGCAGAACCCTGCTGCTAAAGCAATATCACACGTCTGTTAATGGAGCGCTTCCAAAGAGTCATATTTCCTCTTCATTCACTCACAAAGAGGGTGGGAGAAGTGGCAAGATTCCAAGGTGAAGGAACTGCGCGTGGCACAAATGACTGACACACATGAGAACCCAGCTCAACCCTCCTCCCAAACATCAGAGCTTCTTGCTCTCATCTGGAACAACCCACTGCAACAATTAGGGACACCTCATCGACTTCAGGTTAATTTAATCTCAAATGCCAAGCAAGAGGAATAACTACACTACCCAGCGATCACTGAGACTGTGGCTTTGCATTCTGTGCCTGGGACCGTGTAATTTTCTGCGCCGAGAGGATAATGCACGACCCTGACTGAGCTTTAAACTCCACTGATGACTCGTACAAATAACTCTCCAAAGGGTTCCAATTTGATATTGGCAATGGTTTTGACTGCAATTTAAAAGACAAAGCAGTCACCACTTAGTATTCACGACATTCTTCTCTGCCATTTACAAACGTTCAGGGCCAATTATGGCACGGGTGCCAATTCATTCCACTAGTAAGTCAGAGTTAAACAAATATTGTGCCAATTACAGTACTGAAATTATGTCTTTGTAGCAAGGCGATAAAAAAAAAAGAAATACACCAAACATGCCTTCAAAAATATTCACCAACTACAATTTGTCCTGTATCAAATAATAAGCGTGTTGTTATGATATTTATTAATATCTGCCAAACCTGTTAGAAGAGCAAACACACACTATCATTAGGAGGCCAATAGAGGGATGTTATTTACAGTGGTGCTTGAAAGTTTGTGAACCCTTTAGAATTTTCTATATTTCTGCATAAATATGACCTAAAACATCATCAGATTTTCACACAAGACCTAAAAGTAGTCAACGAGAACCCAATGAAACAAATGAGACAAAAATATTATACTTGGTCATTTATTTATTGAGGGAAACAATCCCATATTACATATCTGTGAGTGGTAAAAGTATGAGAACCTTTGCTTTCAGTATCTGGTGTGACCCCCTTGTGCAGCAATAACTGCAACTGAACATTTCAGGTAACAGTTGATCAGTCCTGCACATCGGCTTGGAGGAATATTAGCCCGTTCCTCAGTACAGAACAGCTTCAACTCTGGGATTTTCATTTCCTTTGTGACCTCGCAGACTATTACACGTCTTGCTCTTGGAGTGATCTTTGTCGGGAGACCACTCCTGGGGAGGGTAACAATGGTCTTGAATTTCCTCCATTTGTACACAATCTGTCTGACTGTGGATTGGTGGAGTCCAAACTCTTTAGAGATGGTTTTGTAACCTTTTCCATCCTGATGAGCATCAACAACTCTTTTTCGGAAGTCCTCAGAAACCTTCTTTGTTCATGCCATGATACACTTCCACAAACATGTGTTGTGAAGATCAGACTCTGATAGAGCCCTGTTCTTTAAATAAAACAGGGTGCTTACTCACACCTGATTGTCATCCCATTGATGACACTCTAATTTCACCTTTAAATTAACTGCTAATCCTAGAGATTCACATACTTTTCCCACTCACAGATATTTAATATTGGATAATTTTCCTCAATAAATAAATGACCAAATATAATATGTTTGTCTCATTTGTTTAATTGGCTTCTCTTTGTCCACTTTTAGGACTTCTACTTTTAAAATCTGATGATGATTTAGGTCATATTTATGCAGATACATAGACACTTCTTAAGGGTTCACAAACTTTCAAGCACCACTGTGGATGCCAAGAGTTCAGAAAGCACAAAGAGCTGAGTAATTATGTAGCATGAGACGACACTCTTACCATTGTCTGTGGCCATGAAGACTGCACTGTACCGGTTGTTGTGGACATGGGGAGACTCGCGGTCCAGCGTGCCTGTAGTGTTTACTGTGCCTTTCACCGGGTTTACACTGAGCCAACCTGCTGGGTCTCTCAGCACTGCAAACCTGAGAAGAATTCAAGAAAGCACATAAAGTTACACACAATTACGCAGCACTTTGTAATACCGCAATGCACTTCCTTTCCACAGCTCATACAAGTCGGAGAACAAATAGCATGTGTTGCATTTTGTTTCTTTATTTTAAAAGCAGGAGTACTGTTCCTACATATGTGTATACGAGGCATCTGTCATTGTTCTTTTTTATAATAAAAGCCTGTGTCATCGTTTAATCGGTGCACGTGGAGACACATCTTTCCTATTAGTTGCACTGTAGTCACTGAATAATTTATATTAGTAAATGAATAATATGCGTTCAATTGAATGAGTCAATAATGAACTGGGATTTTAAGGGGATATACTAAGGTGCTCCTGAATGCCCTCTATGCAAGGAATACAACACAATGTAGAGTGCTG
This sequence comes from Cranoglanis bouderius, assembly GCA_023630585.1. Lineage (NCBI taxonomy): Eukaryota > Metazoa > Chordata > Actinopteri > Siluriformes > Cranoglanididae > Cranoglanis > Cranoglanis bouderius. Next base: position 12,331,741 of record CM042557.1, read on the forward strand.
CTATAGCAAAATAATCAGTAACTGGGTGGTGTGATGCGAATTACCACCACCAAGTTGATTATTTTCCAATAACAGCACATCCTGAAGTGTTTTATCTTTCTTATACCACAGCAATTTGCCAAATCTGACTATATATATTTTTAATTATGAAACATTGATCAAATCACTGATCAAAATTGGTTCCTCACTGGCCCCTTACCCAGAACCCCTTGCAATACTGGCTAGAACCGAACACAGCAGATGGCTATGCTGACAGCAATCCACAATATGCAAAACTGACCAGAAAAAAGATATTCGAATGTGTGTTTTCATTCACTTAACTTCACTGAGCCTCAATAAGTTCTCAATTTACTGTATGTGGAATGAAAAACATCAACTAAGTGATAAAACTAGGTATAATAATTTCATCTACAATCAATACCATTTGATATGGCGCTATTGGGTATGCTATGAGATGCTGATTTCAAAACAGTACATCATTTGTTTTTGTCGGTGTGATCTTGTGTTTCTGTTTTGGTATAAGAATGGATGAACTGAGGCTGAACCTCATTCATCTTCAAATGAAAAATGATGAACGTTTGACTGGTCATCGTCATGCATCTGCACAGCGCAAGCATTTTAGTGAGTAATGACACATCGGGTTTGTGAAGACACTGTGTCCCAAAGGTTCATTTTTTATAGACATGCACCCTTGAGGACTAGCGCATCAAAGTGCAGACTTGGAGGACGACTGCAGGAGGACTGCATATGTGTGTGTGTGTGTGTGTGTGTGTGTGTGTGTGTGTGTGTGTGTGTGTGTGTGTGTTTGTGTGTGTGCACGCACTGTTGATACCATTATACCATGACGCCCGGAAGAGCATACAGTTTATATTTTCATAAGTTATATAGAACAACTCACTAAACTCTGACATTTCCCCTAGCTTTTATTTTAACATACCTTATGCTATGAAAATCTATTACACTTTCGCACCAATATGAGCATTTAGGGAATATTTTAGAGTTGAACTTCTATGTCTATATATCACATATTTTATAACTCTACTGTGAGCTAGAGCAACTCACTCACTCACTCACTCACTCTCTCTCTCTCTCTCTCTCTCTCTCTCTCTCTCTCTCTCTCTCTCTGTGTGTGTGTGTGTGTGTGTGTGTGTGTGAGTGTGTTTGTGTGTGGTACGTGTGATTAAGGTGATACACCTCTCAATGATAGATTAATTTATACAATTAAAAAGTCTTGGGGTAACAAACTTAGACAAAGCTACATCACAATCTCACACTCTTCATTAGAGAAATGGTGCACAGCTGTTGCAAACATTCCTTACAATTACACACATACAATTTTATTGTGAGGAAAATGAAATATTGAAAATAACAACAACAACAACAACAACAACAACAACAACAACATTAGAATATTACCAAAGATTACAAGACAACTTATTCTTCTCTTATAGAAAAAATCAGTGATCATGTGATCATTTGGTTTTTACATGTGTGTAAAGGGCGAGAGTGTGAGGCAGAATGAGTTATTTGGGCAAATCCACAAATCAATAACCGTAGTCCGTAACATAGGTCAAACTACAGGTAGGCTGCCATAAACTGGGATAATCCATTATTGAGGGGAAAAAAGGTCACAGGAAACACAAAACATGGAAACATGGATAAATTTGAAAACAGCGTTTTCACGTTGTAGTGTGGACTGTGAAAACGGAGATATTCCAAAACGATGATGTATTTTTAGTCATGTGACACAGTCATCTGACCAATTCAACTCAAAACAAACAAGATGCTGGATGATGTTGTACTGCAGTTGTTGTGTCTGCTATCCAGTTTTCATATCTATCTGGATTATTGTGGACGTAGCCTAATACTACACTAATAAACGACAAGACTTGATAACAAAATACAGAAACAACAGGGTTTAAATAGACAAATGAAGGCTTCAGCTACATTAATCTGGATACAATCGAAAACCCATCTTTTTCTCTACGTTTTGGCCTTCGGTCCACACTGTTTTTGTCCAGTGAAAAACACAGTCGAAAACGCTCTCCCAAGTGAATAAATGTCTCTCCCAAGTGGAAATTCATACATTTAAAATGTATATCCTGAATGCTTTGTGACAATGTCCATTGGTAAAAGCGCTAGACATATAAAATTTAATTGAATTGAACTGAATAAATTTGAAAACGCCGTTGTCTCACTGTAGTGTGGACTGAGAAAATGGAAATATTCAAAAATGATTTCGTATTTTTAGTCACGTGACGCAGTCATGTGACCCACTGTGACCCAGTGTTTTCAGAGGTTTCAGACATGCAATTTCTGGAAAAAGTTTGAAAATGCCAGAGTAGACGGCCTTAATAAGGGCTAACCGCAAATAGGTGAACACAATGGGTAACAGACCAATGACAGCACAGGTACAGGACCAAAACCAAAACAAATAGGGGAATGTATAGGGGAATTTGTGACAATGAATTCATTATGTGAATAATGTGAGCTCATATGAAAAACACATGAATGTACATTTCATCATGCTATGCCCTGAAATTGCACATGATAATCCAATATACATGTGAAATCATGTTAATAGAATGTGGAAAAAAAATAACAGCACATGCCCTAAATGTGGAAAAAAAAAATAATAATAATAAAGCAAAAAATAAATGAATCGTGTAGAAAAAAAAAATCACATGGGCATATAAAACCACCTGCACTACACATGTCCAGTAAAAAAATTGTGTGAATCATAAGTGAAATGTTTACATTTTCTGTAAGGTTTATTGGCTCAAACATGTAATTAAGGACGCTTACTCAGATTCCAATCCCAAATGCAGGATATTACAACTCCACTCACAGGTGTTTAACCTTGCCTTTTCCTCTCTCTTTCCATAACAAAAACACATCTCCCGCAATGTGTCTCTACCTATCAAAATTATATTCCGATACTTCCTGAGGAAATATGGTCATATACACGAGGACAAGCTTGTCTTTGAGAAACAAGCTAGCGTGAGATTATCATCATGCTGCTCTGGGCACAAATAACTCTCTCTCTTGCTGCTGAGTTGTTTCCAAATTCATTTGTTATTCACTGATGAAATCTTTTCCGTTCCAGCATGAGCGGTAGCAAAGCTATAAAATTCACGCTATGTAGCCCGCTACAGTGGGTTTCTTTTTTATATGGCTGAAGTAGGCGGCAACAACAAAGCAAAATGATTTATACAGATGATACCAGAATCCAGCTGAGTGTGACTTTAATTTGAATTCAGAGAGAAGTTGATGTAAACTCTTCTTCTGGGAACACATACACGCGCACATATCCTCATTGTCTCTTTATACCGGGCCCCAATTACAAGGAAAGCTTGCAGCATGCAGAGATTAGCTCATCAAAGTGTGGTGTAATGGAAGGAGTCTGGCTCACACACTGACTCACATACTGGCTCACATACTGGCTCACAGTGGCTATGTGGATATACACACCAAAGCAAGCCACCTCCCTCTGTACAAACACACACTGCTCTGGTCCATTAGCCTCCTGTCAAGGTCATTAGTGCCTCGTTAAATCCACATTATGCAAATTGATATTGTATCTATATGGATTACTTGATAATTAGGACTATCACCAAATAAGCAAAGACATTTGTTCATATTCGGAGATGTAACACATGTCGATTCACACTTTTGTTTTTGTCATGCAAAAAGACCTTGTAGCAAAAGTCGTCTATACTTTTTGCTGGCTTAGTGAAAGATGCAGCAGAAAGGTGATTTGCCAGCATTTCTGCTTGAGTGGTACAATTTCTGCCTGCGCCACGAGGCAAGTCCAGATCTGACCCTGAGAACCCCAGAGCTGCACACAATTCTTTTTCCATCTGACATTAGCTATGATAGATCTCCCCTGCGGGAAAAAAAAATCTGTAGTGAACAAATAAAAAAGAGCTCAGTTACAGAGGAGTCTGTTCACGCTTGTTTCTACGTATGTCAGTGTTTCCACTCCTACTAATATGGATCTATCATTATTTCTGTAGTAACACCTTTGTTATATTGGATTTCTGTATTGTGAAATTGTGTTCTGTAAGATGTGACAATCTATACATATGCAGTGCTACACTAAAGTATCTCAAGAACACAACAATGCTACTTATTTTGTTATGCAGTTACTTAAATTTATCTGTTGTGTAATAACATTGCCTTGGCTGTTGAACTGAGACACTGAATTGAACCCGAAAGCACCGGATTTACACTTGGCAGCATATTCACACACTCAAATACAATCAAGAAAAGCTAAACAAACAATAAACCTCCGAACATCTTGCTCATTCACAATTCATCCCAATCAGACACGAGGGATGCAGATCTCCTCTCACGCATACACATTTCATTAAGCCTTTTCTTTCTTCTTATGCCTTTTTGTGTTAGACACAAAGAAGGCGTAGGAGTGTGCTGTGTATTTATGTTGCTGTGGTTCCGACAGAGAAGCTGAAATGCATATGTTTCCCTCTATAAGGAGAAGCAGCTGTAGCATGGCCTCTCACTGCTTTCCAAATGACTTCTAATCCTCACAGCTACAGAAAGCTAAAGCGACTAATGAAATACCCGAGCTTGTTACTGTGGAGGCCACAGGGCTTCTGCAGCACACGGCACCATCCCAAATCCAGCTGTGTACTTGTAAACAAGTGTGCAGATTCTTGTGACCCCCTCAAAAATCAGCTGAACGAGCTCACAGGACGATCAAGAGCACGATCAGCTCTCCCATCAGAGAGCTAACCACTTTCTCCACCAGAGCACCTCATGCAGGAGACGCGCTTGAGGGCAGACGTTAGGATATTTGCCTCAGCCATTGAAATTCTGCATGCTTCACTTCGGCTGTCAAAGCTGTAAACGGCTTTGACTGAAGACACATAAAGATGAAAAGGTGGTGGCAATATCCTCTAAGACTAAAAATAACTAAGGAACATTGGCTTTCTTCTTTACACTGGCATTCTTCTCTGTCAACCTCCCTATCACTCATTTTGTCCTTGTGCCTGGGTAGGAATGAAATATAAATGTTTAGGACAGGTCCAAAGGTTGATGTGCTGAGAGTGACACATTTATGAAATGGGATTGGAGATAAATAAATTCAAGATGTGTTCTTTGGGTACCACTAACCACTTAAAGAAATACTCCAGAGTTCTTCAACCTAATCTATATAAAGTGTATTTTCATGTATGTGCCAATTATCACAGACTTTTGAGGAATAAATGGAGAAACAGGTTGATTCTAAACTTACTTATAATGGAAGTCTAAGGTATGATGTTGAAGTCTATCAATAAGGTATATATTGGTAGAATGTTTTCATGGCTTCTCCAGTCAAAGGTGTTCGAACATTAAGTGCTAAATCTTGAAAATGCATTTGTGATTATGTGTTACCAATGTAGTCCTGATGGAAAGTGAAAGTGACATGCGAAGGCCAATGTATGGTAACCCATACTTGGAATTTGTCCTCTGCATTTAACCCATCCAAGTTAGTGCACACACATTAGAAGTTGTGAGTAGTGAACACACACACTACAAACCGTGAACACACCCGGAGCAGTGGGCAGCCAGTTTTGCTGCGGCGCCCGGGGAGCAGTTGAGGGTTAAGGGCCTTGCTCAAGTGCCCAACAGTGGCAGCTTGGCAGTGCTGGGATTTAAACTCATGACCTTCCGATCAGTAGCCCAACTTCTTAACCACTGAGCTACCACCGCCCCAAATGACACAATGATATCACAAAATTAAATCGCTCCAGTGCTAATAATTAGACAAAACTACATAGTAACATTATTGGTTGAAATCATGTTTCATCCCAAGACCTTTATTGTTCGCTAGATTGGATTGGTTGTAGTTTTGGGCTGGTTTATGTATTTCAGAAAAATACATGTTGATCTCTTGGGATTGTCTCTACAAAAGATCAGGCGACGTTCTTCCAATCTTCAACTATCCAGTTTCGATAAACCTGTGCCCACTGTAGCCTCAGATTCCTCTTCTGTGCTGACAGGAGTAGAACCTGATGTGGTCTTCTGCTCTTGTAGCCCATCCACCTGAAGGTTCGATGTGTTTTGCGTATTGAGAGGCTTTTCTGCTCGCCATGGTTGTTTTTATTTGAGTTACCATAGCCATCCTGTCAGCTGTCAACCAGTCTAGCCATTTTCTTCTCACCAACAAGGTGTTTCCACATTTAGAACCATTGTTGTGTGTGAAAATCCCAGGAGATAAGTAGTTTCTGAAATACTCAAACCAGCCTGTCTGCTCTCAGTCCCTGAGATCACGTTTTTTCCCCATTCCGCTATGAACATTTTTTCTTTTTTAACACATTTGATGTGAACATTAACTGAAACTCTTGACCTGATGATTTTATGCATTGTGCTAACGCCACATGATTGTGCTAATGCTGCTGATTTGGATAATCGCATGAATCATCAGGGGTACCAGTGTTCCTATTATGTATCCATCTAAATGTATCCATCTATCCATTTTCCATACCGCTTATCCTACATAGTGTTGCAGGGGAGCCCTGGACAGGGTGCCAACCCATCACAGAGGTAAATGTATACTCATGTATTTTAAACATTTATTTAACAAATAACCTTAGACTTCCATTATGAATAAGTTTTGAATCAACAGGTATTCTGTTATTTTTCCAGTACAGGAAATCCTTGCCCATGGTAATCACACATGCAATACAGATGCTGTTGATAGACTAGAGTGAAAAATGTTGAGGTATTCCTTTAATGTCAGATAAACCTCCAGTGTTACACTTGCACCCTTGGTATGAGCAGCAAAAAGCTGTTCATAAGGCAGTAAAATGTAAATATGCCAAGACAGCCCATCCATCAGCGTCTGATGTGACTTCTGAGGGATTTGTGGAAAGGAGAACCGTCTGTCTATTAAATCATCGTTAATGTTCGCACTGTCATGTGCTGTCCATCTGTGTCCCATTGATCTGCAGCTTTGTGACAGGCTTCATACAAGCATCTGTCACTGTTCACACAACCACACAGGATCTGATTCTGAAAGCGCACAGGAAATGTGGATATGTTTTCAAGCTCAAGCAGCTCTTTTATGAAAATGCATTCATTCAAAAAGACCTGTGCTCATACTTGGTTTACAACTTAAACAGTCTTACATTATTTAGAGGTCTATAGGCCAGAGTATATTATCATCCAAATCACTTTAATGGCCAATTCTGCCTTTAAACACTAAAGTGCATGGAGTGATGTACTTATGAAGAAAATAATTCTGGCTTTGAGGTGGCTGCTACAACTGTTTTTAGCTCTGCAACATCTTTTAGTTTATAATAATGTGTCATACAGTGCAAGTCAGCTTAACAACTCAACAAGGATTTTCAGTCAAGTGGATGATCATCTAGACAGTTACAAACTTTTGCTTACTTATTACTAACAAGGACAAAACTGAAGACTCAAATGTCAGCCACCAAGCTTTCACACCTATTAGTCATTTTGTATGTATTGAATATGAATCAGAGAGAAATAAATACTTTTGGTTTGATTACTACTGGGACCAAAATCAAAAAACAACAGCAACAAAAAAAAACATTGTCTGTGGGGTGTGTAGGTCTGAAAATGTACTAATAATTATAAGGCAGAAATAAAAAAAACTTTGCCAAGTGCATATAGAAATCACAAAAAATCAGCCAAGCATGAAGAACATGGAGACATCTATTTTCCATACTGCGTATCCTACACAGGGTCACAGGGGCCCTGGAACCTATCCCATGGAACTCAGGGAACAAGGAAGGGGACACCCTGGACACCCTGCCCTGCAATGGGTGCCAACAGACAAACCATTCATACACTATGGACAATTTGGAAATGCCAATCAGACTACAACACATGTCTCTGGACTGGGGAAGGAAACTGGGGCACCCGGAGGAAACCCCCGAAGCACGGGGAGAACATGCGAGCTCTGTGCACACAGGGAGGAGGTGGGATTCGAGCCCCCAACCCCGGAGGTGCGAGGCAAATATGCTAACCACTAAGCCACCATGCCCCCCATAGAGACAGTGCTCAGTATATTATTAGATAATTATAAAAAATAATTAGCTTAAATCATTTTGTGTATCACATTCAGCATTTATATTCTCATTTTGTTTATCTGTCCAAATATCCAGAACACATTTATGCAGCATTTTTGCTCAGATTGAGCCTCATGGGTCAGTTTAGCAGAAAAAAAATATTACCTGCAACCCCAAATATACAGTACGTCATGTTTGGTTCACTTCCTGCAGTCAATTCAGAAACGAATCGATTTCTCACTGTGATCAAACCACGTCAGAGTTCACTAGGAATCGAACCGAGACCACCTCGCTCTGTACCTGAATGTAATTCTCATCTGCCTAAACAATCCACAACAAAGAGGAAAACAGATCAATGTTTGATACCAAACAGACTAAACAATGTAGATTCTTTGGATCACAGGAAAATTGTGTAAATTTAAAACTTGTGAAAATTACACTGAGATAGTGTTCCCCAAATGTTTCATTAAGGAATGCCAAGGAAATACTTTCATCTCCTGGTCCTCAGCGAGACCCTATGGCCTTTTCGACAGGGGCAATTAAGCTGCACATGGTCCGGTGCCAGGGCCTTTAAGAAAAATTAGTGGCATATCCACTAGATACTCCCTAAAGCAAAGATGTGCCAAGCTGAGCAAAGTTGGCCAAATCATTGAGGAATATGGAGCATGTGGTTAGACAAGTGTTTGACCAATTACAGTAAGCCGAGCAGAGTCAAAGCCTCAAGCTCATTAAACCAGCGAAGTGGGGCATCAGCATTAATGTAAATACATAAACATTCAGGCACTCAGATATACAAACACAGTAACATCAATCACACACAAACACATTCTTTCAGCACTCTGCTTTGTGTGTAAGCTCACCAGTTGAAACTTAAACTGTAGAATGTAATAGAAATCACCGCATGCAGATAATTTCCATAAATTATCATGCCTCAGCAATGCATCACATAAAATCAAATTTATTATCATAATGAGGCACAAAAAAGCTGTTCTTTGCATCAGTTGAAAATCATAACCCTGTAATTAACACAGAGAAAAGCAATTTATCCCTGCTTCACTGGGGCCATGCCACTCTAGCTCTCTTCCTCTTGGCACCTTTTGAATTGTTTTAATTATCACAACCCATCATGGCTGCCAGCGTCTCCTCCCCTTCTCATCACAAACTGGCATTCCAGACTATAAAGACCACTATTCTATAAGCAGAACTAATTTATAATCAGAAGCCAAAAATAGCTACTTGACACCACAGGGCAAGAACTTATTTTACAAAATGTATTGTAATTCTGCCATCATATATTGAAATGTTGGGATCTCACTGAAACAGGAAGCGATGAAATTGCAGGAAGAATATGAGATCCAAGTTGGAATCTGATGAGTCTGATCAAGTTCGTACATCATACCTCGTTTGTGGTTTCTCATAGCCTAGCTGTTTACCTTGCTTCCACCTTTAACAGATATTGGCTTGCATTTTTCACATGCAAACATCATACATTTATTACTAGATCTATTTAGGCTTTTGGCTCTCTGGCATACATTACAACACATGCGTATGATGTAGAAATAGCTTGATTCAGAAGACTAAAATGTAGTGCAGACACTGAAAAAAAACCCAGACATTGGAAATTTGACATCATACACAATTAGGAGGACAGACCTCCAGAGTTTGTATAAAAAGATTGAACAGAAAAATTGCTGCCTCACTGCCTTGATTATCTCACTTTAGAGTTTTTTGAGACTAAAAACTTTTTAAGCTGTCCAAATGCCAACAAACCTGACCTTCCTTATGATATCACCTGATGTCACATCCCAGTCGAAAAACACAAACTCCATTTCCCAGAGAACTAGAAACCATCTCACCTGATTTATCAACATGACCCATATCCATGACCCCTTCATGGATCAAAACTTTGTTATTGTGAAGGGTATAAGCTTTCAGATAAGCATGAGCCAAATACATTGAAGGGCAACACTTCTAGCATTTACAATAACATGTGGTGGCCTGGGAAGACCCTTCACACAGCCGAATTTGGACATTTTCTACTATATATAGTACTAAATACTGCAGGCCTTCCTGAACTGAAATATACTTCTCTTTTATATGTAGCCTAACCAGAATTAAAGTTCTAGCATTTTTATTGTCCTCCAAAAGTGAAAAGGAAGAAAATCCAGTCTGCATTGCTGGCATTTTTCACAACGGATATCTGATTACAAGCTATCCAAAAACTTTTAAAAAGTTTCTAAAGTAAATTGTGACATTCACTGTGTGAGGAAATCACACTTAGCTAGCAAAGTTTTAAACATATTTAGGCAGATTGCGTTTACAATGTGTGGCATTTGTTAAACTGGCTTCTTCCCCAACATGACCTCTGCAGGAAGATAAAGACAAGATTAAAACAAGTCAATATTTCATGTCATTTTGGCGAAACATATTTATAGTCTCGTAAAGTTAAGGTGTCAAAATATGTATGTTGTAGGCAGGAAAAAATCAATTTTGGCCAATATCCTTTTTTCATCTCTTTTGGCTATTTTCCAGAGTTCAGCTAAAGCCACAGACAAACCACTAAACACTAAGCCACTGGCCACCTGTACACCTGCTCATTCGTGCAATTATACAATTATAAAAGCATGCAGATGCAGGTCTTTGTATTTGACTGTATATATATATATATATATATATATATATATATATATATATATATATATATATATATATATATATATATATATATATGGCCTTTTTCCAATCTTCGGTTGTTCAGTTTTGGTGAGCGCATGCCTACTATAGCCTCAGATTCCTATTCTTGGCTGACAGGAGTGGAACCTGATGTGCTCTTCTGCTGTTGTAGCCTACTGACATCGTACTGAGATGCTTTTCTGCTCACCACAGTTATAAAGAGTGGTTATTTGAGTCACTGGCCACTTTCCTCTGACCTCTCTCTCAATCAACAAGGTGTTTCTGCCCAAAGAACTGCTGTTCACTGGATGATTTTTTTTTGCACTATTCTGTGTAAACTTTAGAGACTGTTCTGCATGAAAGTCCCAAGTGATCAGGAGATTTTAAAACCAGCCCATCTGGCACCAATTACCATGCCACAAAGTGAGATCAGTGAGATCTAATCGTTTCCCCATTCTCATGTTTGATGTGAACATTACCTAAAAATCTTGCATAAGTGCTGCTGTCACGTGACTAGTTGATTGGTTAACCCCATGAATGTGTAGGGGTACAGGTGTTCCTATTAACATGGCTGATATATGTGAACTAATCATATGTCAGGAATAAAGTTAGGCTTCTGCAGAGGGAGCCTAATAAGAAGAAATGACTTCAGTTCTGTCAAATCTTTCATCCAGATCTCAAGTAATAGATTGAATCTGTCAGGCAATTGTATTTGGTTAATTTAAGTCTGAAGTCAGCAAATTTGGCTTTCACATCATGTGACTCAAGGCATGTATCATGTGGAGAGATGCAGTGATGTGTTCCTGTTCTACTGACACAATGTATACTGTATATATATATATATATATATATATATATATATATATATATATATATATATATATATATATATATATATATATATATATACAAATTACAGTATCTCACAAAAGTGAGTACACCCCTAACATTTTTGTAAAAATATTTTATTATATCTTTTCATGGGACAACACTGAAGAAATGACACTTTGCTACAATTTGCAGTTTTTAAAATTGCCCAGAACATTTAAAACAGAGACATTCTCTGTAGTCCTCTGTTCATGCCATTAACAGTGTGGAAGCAGACACTAGATTTGTATTCTCACATTTGGGAACTGAATTATCAGGCTTTCATCACGATTCATTGAAAGTATATCTAAAGACTGGGTTACAAGGGTCAAACTTTGAACTCCATTTCTGTGAGTTCATTACCATTTTTCACATTCAAAAAAAAAAATTCTTTAAAGTCTCAAAATGCCCCAGTCTGCAAAAATGTCTGGTTTATTAATATGAAATTTTAGCTTCAGGCATTCAGTGTAAAAAGCTGTTGAAATATGTTGAAGTAAGTTGTGTAGTTTAGACTTGTGTAGTTGTCTCATTGCCACATATACAGTATCTCACAAAAGTGAGTACACCCCTCACATTTTTGTAAATATTTTATTATATCTTTTTATGGGACAACACTGACGAAATGACACTTTGCTACAATGTAAAGTAGTGAGTGTACAGCTTGTATAACAGTGTAAATTTGCTGTCCCTTCAAAATAACTCAACACACAGCCATTAATGTCTAAACAGCTGGCAACAAAAGTGAGTACACCCCCAAGTGAAAATGTCCAAATTGGGCCCAATAAGCCATTTTCCCTCCCCGGTGTCATGTGACTCGTTAGTGTTACAAGGTCTCAGGTGTGAATGGGGAGCAGGTGTGTTACGTTTGGTGTTATCGCTTTCACACTCTCTCATACTGGTCACTGGAAGTTCAACATGGTACCTCATGGAAAAGAACTCTCTGAGGATCTGAAAAAAAGAATTGTTGCTCTACATGAAGATGGCCTAGGCTATAAGAAGATTGCCAACACCCTGAAACTGAGCTGCAGCACGGTGGCCAAGACCATACAGCGGTTTAACAGGACAGGTTCCACTCAGAACAGGCCTCGCCATGGTCAACCAAAGAAGTTGAGTGCACGTGCTCAGCATCATATCCAGAGGTTGGCTTTGCAGAATAGATGTATGAGTGCTGCCAGCATTGCTGCAGAGGTTGAAGGGGTGGGGGGTCAGCCTGTCAGTGCTCAGACCATACGCCGCACACTGCACCAAATTGGTCTGCATTGCTGTCGTCCCAGAAGGAAGCCTCTTCTAAAGATGATGCACAAGAAAGCACGCAAACAGTTTGCTGAAGACAAGCAGACTAAGGACATGGATTACTGGAACCATGTCCTGTGGTCTGATGAGACCAAGATAAATGTATTTGGTTCAGATGGTGTCAAGCGTGTGTGGTGACAACCAGGTGAGGAGTACAAAGACAAGTGTGTCTTGCCAACAGTCAAGCATGGTGGTGGGAGTGTCATGGTCTGGGGCTGCATGAGTGCTGCCGGCACTGGGGAGCAAATGCCAACATGTACTGTGACATACTGAAGCAGAGCATGATCCCCTCCCTTCAGAAACTGGGCCGCAGGGCAGTATTCCAACATGATAACGACCCCAAACACACCTCCAAGACGACCACTGCCTTGCTAAAGAAGCTGAGGGTAAAGGTAATGGACTGGCCAAGCATGTCTCCAGACCTAAACCCTATTGAGCATCTGTGGGGCATCCTCAAACGGAAGGTGGAGGAGTGCAAGGTCTCTAACATCCACCAGCTCTGTGATGTCGTCATGGGGGAGTGGAAGAGGACTCCAGTGGCAACCTGTGAAGCTCTGGTGAACTCCATGCCCAACAGGGTTAAGGCAGTGCTGGAAAATAATGGTGGCCACACAAAATATTGACACTTTGGGCCCAATTTGGACATTTTCACTTAGGGGTGTACTCACTTTTGTTGCCAGCGGTTTAGACATTGATGGCTGTGTGTTGAGTTATTTAGAGGGGACAGCAAATTTACACTGTTATACAAGCTGTACACTCACTACTTTACATTGTAGCAAAGTGTCATTTCGTCAGTGTTGTCCCATTAAAAGATATAATAAAATATTTACAAAAATGTGAGGGGTGTACTCACTTTTGTGAGATACTGTATATGTGGCAATGAGACAACTACACAAGTCTAAACTACACAACTTACTTCAACATATTTCAACAGCTTTTTACACTGAATGCCTGAAGCTAAAATTTCATATTAATAAACCAGACATTTTTGCAGACTGGGGCATTTTGAGACTTTAAAGAATTTTTTTTTTTGAATGTGAAAAATGGTAATGAACTCACAGAAATGGAGTTCAAAGTTTGACCCTTGTAACCCAGTCTTTAGATATACTTTCAATGAATCGTGATGAAAGCCTGATAATTCAGTTCCCAAATGTGAGAATACAAATCTAGTGTCTGCTTCCACACTGTTAATGGCATGAACAGAGGACTACAGAGAATGTCTCTGTTTTAAATGTTCTGGCTAGTCCCACCTGTCAAATTGCAGAATGGTTGCTCTGAGCCCTACTTGGTGTTTTTATGTTCTCCTTCTCTTATCTTCCCCCACAGCAGGAGAAAGTGTGATATTTTTCACTTTCTAGAACCACTAAGGACTGCTTTGGTCATGACACTGATGTCTCTGAGAAGTGGGTCGCCAGCCAGAGTGGAGCAAAATTGCTGAACTAATACAGTGATGCATTATTAAAGAGGTCAATGCGTCCTGAAAATATGAATGCATTTAAATATGTATGCATGCATATACCATTAGGATTAACATGCAGTGTGTGCAAAATTCATTAAAAACATGTTGCAATATTGCAGGCGGTACGATTAGAAAACAAACAAGAAAATATCCCCGTTAAAGCTACTTACATTCTTGTACATTGACAAACATGCAAGATCATGTGTGAGATCATTTGAATTCATGAGTGCTGAACTGCTACAAATGAAATGTAATGGAGCTCCCACCAGAAGATAATGAACATGAGATAAGATGGGGAAAGCAGATCTTGTACAGAGCTAAGTGAGTTATAATAAAGGTCAGTGGAAAGGAGTGAAAGGAGTGAGATTTTAATATCGAACATGATTTCAGCATGTTCTGCATTTCATTACTTTGATAGCACCATTAACAGAGATGTGCACAGAGGAGTGTATAACATTCAGAGACAATGCAAAATCACTGAAGAACTTTGGAGGTAACACCTTTATTCTCTTAGCTGTTTAAATATCATCTGTTCTCTGTTGAGTTTTTTATGGCTGACCATATTAAAGATAAATAACATTCTGAAGTCAAAGGACTCAGGATGTCCCATGTCCCAATTTTATATAGTACTGTGCAAAAGTTTTAGGCACATGCAAAGAAATGCTGTAGAGCAAAGATGCCTTCAAAATAATGAAATTAAATGTTTCTGCATGAAAAAACAAACAAACAAACAAAAAAACAACCTGTAAAGAGCAGTAAACAGTAGTAAATGAAACAAAGTCAATATTTGGTGTGACAAAAAAATAAAAATAAAAATAGTAGTCTCCGGTACAATTTTTGCAGTTTTATAAGGAAATGAGCTGGTAAGTTTTATTGAGCATCTTGCAGAACCAGCCGCAGTTCTTCTGGAGACTTTGACTTTCGCACTCGCTTCTTATTTTTGCAGCAAAACCCAGCAGCCTTCATTGTGTTTTTAGTCTGAAAAGTGGTTTCTTACATAATATGCTGCTTTCTTTAATGACATACAAACTTTTTTCTGTAGCATTTAATTTTGTGCTAGAAAACTAATGATTGGGAATCTAAAATGTTTTTTGTACTGACTTGATAATGTAGACGTCATAAAATAAAAAATCTATAACAAAGTTTGTACTAAAACAAATAGGGTGCCTAAAACTTTTGCACAGTACTGTATATGATCCAGCCTTCATGATATCATACCTTTGCAAAGTAATTCGCACCGGACTGTGATCTCCAAACTAAATTTTTTTCCCTCAAACTTTTTTATCTCTCTTTTTTCATGCTTTTCTTCCTCTCCATCTTTCTTTAAAAGCTTTTAACTTCAACATGGCCAGAAAATGGAATATGCTATGAATTAGGAATAATGAAGTCTAACTCAGACCTCATTTCTCCTAAGCAAAAGATCAGCTCAAAGATGGCTTTCAAGTGGGGTTGGTTTTGCCATAATACCATAATCCATAACAGACTGCATAACAGAGTTTTTCAATGCCTTGGCATATGAACTGCTCGACCCCGACTACCTGAACAGACATGACATTATACTGATATGAGTTGCAATATGGTACTAATAAAAATCTTTAACAGACCTTATTAACAGGAACTTTAAAATGCTAGTTACACAACTGTGGTTCTATGAGAGTATTTCGCTGGAGTATTTCCAAAAAATACCTTGTCATACAGCCATCTTTAAATGGAACCTTCTTACCGGCATGTTATATAGCAAGATAATTTACTTGTAAACTGTCTCTATAAAACAAAGCAAATGTACAGTAGACATACTGTACATGACACAAAAAAGCAACAGAATTCAGTGGACAAAATCACTTAAAGATAGCACAAAGTCAAGGAGGAAAGGCAATAGAAATCAACTAGTGTAGGAGGTACATATGTTAGTCTTTCTTTTATTATCTGTGTAAAGTGTTCATAATTAAAAGCTATTTATGGTTGACTCAAATAAAGTGGAAAATCATGTAAAAGAAAATGAAAAATTGAGTTTTGTATCTATAGTTGTTGATACAATAAAAGCAGAAAAGGCAACCTCAGAGTCTGGCCAACAACTGACAATCTGGTTTTCTGCTCTGTTACATTAATTGACATGTGCAACCTATTTATTTTGCACAGTAAAGCACTGTTATTGGTGGCTGCAACCAATTTTATGTCTCATTTTGTACTAATTTGAGGAAAACCGTTAAACTAGCAAGCTTAACAAATATGTCCAGTGTGCTGAATCTGTCCAGTTATGACACTGATGGTGTCCCAAATGTGATCTGTGACAAAATTCTTTTGGTTGAATTGCTGCCTGATACAACATGGGGCAGCTGCCTCCATGAATGCAACACCAATCACTGTTTCATCCTGAAATATCAATCAGAAAATCTTATTCCGTTAGTATATTTAATCCTTTCACACTCCCCTCTCACCTTAGGGGAAAACAATAAATATTATAGGTCAGTGAACGAGGATTCATATAGTTTCTCTCATCACAAAGTCAGTGCTGCTCTGTTCATGTGGAACATATTCATTTTGTCATCATATCCAGTAGTGAATACCTGGAGATTTATCTGCGCTGCTGTTAATTACATATCTTGTAAAACCATTCTCCTGGAGAATTATCAGAGGGCACAACAAAAAGCGACTCAGGCGGATCAATGTGGCCATCTGTAATAGATCCTCCTGTACTGTTCATCCTTGCTGTTTAAAATATGTGAAATCACCTTGCTTTTAAAAATGTGATTAAGGAAATGAGAAAAAAAAAAGAATCTCACATTCACAGCTCAGACAAATGGTGCACCCCTAAAGATATTAATGATGCCCTTGTTATCATTCAGTTTGACTTCTTAAAGTGTGCAGCAAATTTGATAAAACTTCAGAAGCTTTCCGTAGATGAAAAGAGTCTAACAGATTGGTTTCATTTAATGAAGGAGGCTTCTATATGAAGGATGACCAACTCATTAAGGTAGGCTAATACAAAAAACTATTGAGGAGGCAGGAATGTGTTTACTTTGCTGGTTTGAGTATGAGTTATGTCACTTTAGGTCAATTCCCTGTCGTGAAATTATCCTCATTACCTACATGTGTGAGAATTTGTTACCATGTTCTTCAAAGGGACCTTTATAACACATTCATACAGGCATTGTAAATCTTTTGTAAATGAATGCTGGACAGTTTATGAAAGATTGAGGTTTTATGTGACTTGGTCATTACATGAAACGAGAAGAGAGAACAAGCCTCTATCAGTAATCATTATTGAGAATTTACTATAATATTTTTAAATCCTTATTTTGCTTGTTAGTAGTTTTTTACTACTACTTTTACACTCAGGATACTTTGAGAACATTATAAAAGCTATATATAGTGCTTTATAAGTATATTGTTTAAATTTGATTACCACTTTAGTTTTAAAATCATTTATTTGGCTCAAGGACTATACTTCATAAAACATTTATGTTATCCTATGGGTTTTGAAATAAGCCTTGCATTAATCCTGCAGTATTGCTTTATAAAAAAAAAATGTTATGCTTCTGAATGTGTTATGAAGGTCCAATGTAGGTACCCTTCAATCAAGTGTTACCCAGAATTCTTGCATTTGTCTTCTTACTGACGAGCCTCAAACACCCACCCAAAACAGCCCATCACAACTCACTATTGAACACATACACCCACTATCCACTTTAATAGGAACACCTGTGCGCCTGCACATTCATGTAGTTATCTAATCAGCCAATCATGTGGCTGCAGCACAATGCATAAAATCATGCAGATACAGGTCAAGAGCTTCATGTTCTCATCAAACATATACATGATTGGCTGGATAACTGCATAAATGAGCAGGTATACAGGTGTTCCTATTAAAGTTGACAGTGAGTGTATTTAGTACCGACAAAAGGAATCTGACAAATGCTCAGCCATGATCATTTTAAAGAACATTTTCTGTGAGGCAAGATTTAGTAAACATATTCATAACCAGAATTAAGAAGACTGTCTGAAGGATCTCGTGTCCCCTCCTCTCTCCCTTTTCTCTGTGTCCCTCTTCTTTCTGATCTCTCACTGTCTCTAGCCTCAGGTGTAACATAGGCCACTTCAAAGACACTTGCACTGGCAAAAGCAGATGAAAAGAGGTGACGCTGCCACAGGCACAAGACAGATTTACACTAGTGGAGAGCAAGGTGCACATGATGTACACATAAGCCATCTTGCAGAGCACTGTCCCTGACAAAGGGCACAGATCCACTAGAATCATCCAAAACATATGATCAGGATCACACCAGGGTTCATCCACTGCTCTGTGAACACTGCAAAACTCTTTTGACTCCATAAAGCATAGAACCACTTCCACTGAGATCACAAACACATGATACGGTAAATGTAGGAAAACGACAATGAATCGGGATTTAGGTGTAAAACATTTGTATCACCCTTCTTATAGTGTCACTCCTGTTGAATGTTTAGCTGGACCACTGAAAAATGAACAGTAATTTATAAGTAACACAGGGGTTCTCAACCTTTTTTGTCCAGTGACATCATTTTAAGGGATCAGAATTCTTATACAATATTTTTGCAATGGCTTTCACTGGATAATTTTTTACTAGAACTGCATAAATATCTGAAACTTCAACCTGTAATACATAGCAATTAGTAAATAATCAGGAAATTTTATAATTTGGTTTTATTGCCTCTGTATTCACACATGAGATTAGGAAGTAAAAGGTGTCTTTTATGTTAAAAAGCAAATTGCAAACTTAAAATCAAGAACATTTACACCTACAGTGGCCCTTGAAAGTTTGTGAACCCTTTAGAATTTTCTCTGCATAAATATGACCTAAAACATCATCAGATTTTCACACAAGTCCTAAAAGTAGATCCATCCAATAGAACTGTTGTGGAAGGACCTGAAGCAAGCAGTTCATGTAAAGAAACACAGAAACATCCCAGAGTTGAAGCTGTCCTGTACTGAGGAATGGGCTAAAATTCCTCCAAGCTGATATGCAGATATATGGAAAATTCTAAAAGGATAACAAACTTTCAAACACCACTGTATACTGGGTGAGCCATTAGTAATCAGAGCCATTTCTTGAAAACCTATCCAACAATCATCCAAGTCCTGCTCTTTAACAAGCTCCAGCTCAGGATGTTGAATCTTCTTTGGCCCATTTTAGTTCAGCATATTTAGAAAAATGAACGTTCTCTGACTTCTCCTGATGGTGGGTTATGTTTATCTATCATGTTTTATCTTCTTAATATAGCTCCAGTTAAAAAAAATACTGTAGATTTTACAGGCAACCTGGGTTCCAATAAAGTACTGTAAAATTTACAGTAAACAACTTTAAAACAAATTTACAGTAAAGTCCTGTAATATTTTACAAGGTATAATAAGACACGTAATCCAGTACATTTGCTCATTTGGCTGATGCAGGATACATCTGAGCTGAAGGTTAAGGGCCTTGCCCAACCATTACAGTACTTTACTGTAAATTGTAAAATTTACAGCAGTTTTTTTTTTTTTTTTTTTTTTACAGTGTAGGACCTAACAAGCTGCTCATTCTGTGAGTTTACATTCAATGTGCTCATTCAGTATGGTTCTATGTATTGTGTTATATGTGACAGAGTAGTGGCCTAATCATTCACTTCAAATCTATGCTTGTCGAGGGCACCTAATGTGCCCAGTACACCTAGTCAATAATCTGTCTCTGCCTGTCCTACATCCGTGATAGTTAACTTCACAGTAAATGCCACAATCATTCCAGGACTTCAGAAACTATTTGAGTGATTAAAGCTCTAAAAGATATTGTATAGGCAGGCAAATAAATGATAAATCAAGCAGATGGTCGAAACCTTTGATGCAGAGCAATGGGCTAATGTTTACCTGGAGAAAACAGTAAGACTGTCAGGAGACGAACAGTGAAAAATGAAGAGGTGAGGAGTGACAGATGGTGAGATGTCTGAGAAACAGAAGCTGTACGTTCGTGCTCAGCTCGAGCTTTGATTTATTTGTGGTGTCATTGTAATCCACCTTGTCAAACTCCAAACTGAGCTTAACCATGCAGACCATTTACTTGCTCAACCCAGAGCTTCTGAATGTAAAAGGCGTGACATGTTTGAAAATGTAGTAAAAACAAATCTGTATTTGTTTCACAGTTATCTCTCGTGATGTTAATTTAAGTTATTTCTTGTGCATAGTAGATTTCTTTCTCATGCAGATGATCCTATCGCTTACCTTATGCTCTGGACCTGAGGGTAGTCTGGGTCAGTGGCATTGAGCATAGCCACAAAGCTGCCTACAGGAATATTCTCCCAGCTGTTAACCACCAGAGGATCGGGGAAAAAGACCGGTCCCTCGTTCACGTCCTCAACTGTGATATAGACAGTGGCTGTAGAGCTGGGGCCATACATGACATCAGGAACCAGAGGGTCCTCATTCTCCACTTTTATCAGCAGAGTGTGAAACACGTTTCTTTCATAGTCTAGAGGCTGGAGAAGAGGAAAGAGTTAATGCACCATTTACTAAACAAAATGCAAATTAGAACCGTTTAAGAGACCATTTGTGGTGGCAGACATGGCAAGATTAGCAGGTGAACTGCTAAGAATGTGCATACAAATTAAGATATCTTGCATATTTGACATATTGTGTCCGTGACATAAAATAAAATATAAAAACTACTGCTTATGCTGCACCACAGGGCAGAATAACACACTTTTACAGCCACCAAACAACCTTTCAACATATTTAGGAAATTCCAGCAGTTAGGTCTAACTGCCAAATTAAGATATATAATGACAGAAAACACAAACAGATATGACCCCACATACTGTATAAACTACTATAATTTTGGATTATTGGTTCTGCAAGACAATGACAGGACAGAGCTTGTACCTTAACCACAGACAGCATGCCCTCGTTATTGTCTGGGTTGGTGTGGATCGCAAAGTTGTGGTTGGGATCTCCGTTAATGATAGAGTAGATGGCTCTCCAAGCTCCTGTGGCAGGGTCATCTCGATCATCCACTGTCAGGTTCACCACAATGCCTTTAGAGCCTTCATCCACTGATGCCTGGAACTACAACACACAGACAGAGCTCAGCAAAAGGACCAATCAACAGTTACTCTTAGCACATACTTGATTAGTTCAGGAATTCTTCCAGAAATTAAAGTCAAGTAGTAAGAGAGTTCAAATAGATAAGTGTAAGTAGCAATCAAGGCAATTGCGCCAATTAAAAAGAAATCTTCAGTTCTCAAGGTCGTCTCCTCTTAGAGACCTCTTAGAGAGGACTGTGAGGCTTTAAATATTTAATTTTCAGAAAACATTAAGTGCAGTTTGGTGTGTCAGAAACATCCGAGATATTATTGAGTGGTATATGAGTACAGCATTCACACACACACACACACACACACACACACACGCACACACACGCACGCACGCACACACGCACACACATACATACCAAACACCCACACACACTGCAATTTCCTTCACTTCTCCATATTCAGAAAAAACAACAGAACAAAGTGAGGAGGTGTTGTCCAATTATCAAGTAACGTGTAACAAAAACGCACAAATGTTTATCTCTAATGTCGCTCATGTCATTTGTAGTTTGCAGCAATCACGACTTTTGCTGCTTGTGGGTGTGCTCTGTCCAGTGTTTTTTTTTTTTGTTTTTTTTTTTGGTGATGTTCTGATGAGAAACAATAGTCACTATCTATCTATATATATATATATATATATATATATATATATATATATATATATATATATATATATATATATATATATATATATATATATATATATATATATATATATTCTGCTGCAAAGCAACCTAACTATACTAGCTACTTCCTTCCAAGCTTTTGCTCTTTCATTATTGTCTCTATACACATTTATAGCAGCATAAGATGAGACCATGATTATACGTTTTTCTTCCACTTTTGAGTGCCAGATAGTTAATGAGAACTAATTGCAGGTAGGAACTAAACACAGGAACTGAAGAAATAGAATCAAAGAAATCACTTAAAACAATTGTTTTGATTTGTTGCTTTACTGCATGATACCTAATTGGAATATAACTGAGAAAATCTCAGTTCTTGTTGCTTTGTAACTGTCACTGAAATCATGGCACTGTGTTGCACATGCACATAGAAAATGAATGATGGCCTGCTACTTTGTCACTTACTAGTGTGAACATTGTTTAAATCTGCACTGGTTTTAAAATCACAAAAGAAAGAAAGAAATAAATAAAAATAACTAGCTAAATAAATAAAAATAATAAAACATTAACCAAATCTACTCGAGGCTACCTTTCTGTGTCCCTGCTGAGGGAGTCTGTGTGAAGCAATTCTTTCTCTATTTTTTTCCTCTACTGCAAAAAAAGTCTTTCTTTTCAGAGACACACTAAGCTTTGCAGCCATTCCTCAATCCACCTCAATGTCACAGGCCTGGTTGAAGAGAAGAAATGTTTTTGTAAGACCAGATGAGTTCTGTTCCCCATCAGCCCCACCATCATTTCAGCTCAACAGTGTGTGAAGTGATCACTGCCCCCAGGTCCCAGGGGTACTCGCTTGCTCGCTCGGGTGGGTGCAGTGTGGATCACATTAATGTAGGGAGAAAATTGTGGGGTCAGAAAGAGAGCTGCATTAAAGGAGGAGTTAGTTTGGAAAGCTTAGCAGCTGCAGGCCTTGTGGGGATGTGGCCATTTCTGCTGTTTCTTTACCCTCAGCACATCCTATACTGTGACTCTGGAGCCTCAGACATTGTACATTCGAGATTATGGCAGACTACAATCTGGAAAACTCTGAAAAAATAAAATAAAATCCTGCTCGTTTTTATTATTTTATTTTTCCTCCACCATCCCCTGCTTTCTTGCCTTGCTCCACAAGCAACAATTTATTTTCTCATTTCCAATTTCTCTGGCCTTTTATTCTATCAAGTTTTCAATTAGATTCATATCAGCTATGCAGTGTTCTGAGCAGAAAAGCGCATTGTGAACAGCCAGAGGGGTATTACCAGAGCTAAGGCTACCGATTCGGTCCCTCAGCCATCACAGGCAGTTTTATATTATACACTGTCATGTACTACTCTAAAGGAAGGAGGCAATGACAGAAAGCAATCGTATCCATTATGCTGACCACTGGCTACTGGCTATCACTGTCAACCAGTACTACAGAGCAGCAATGTAGTCCCATAGTCTGCTTTAAAATTAAGTGGGTCCACTGGAAATGGATCCTTTTATTATGTGGGGGTATTTTAATTGTACAAAGAACCCTCCTGGATAAGAAATATTTGTTTTGACATAAAGATGTGGCTGTAAGAAATGCCTTGAGGACAACAACACAAAACTGAGTGACTTCTACATCAGTAGGTGGACTTCTGCTCTACTAAGAGATCAGCTACTCCAGCAAGGTATGTAGGATCCTGTACTGAATGGTCATGATCTAGCACTTACTATCACACACATTATTGTGCTGCACTTGGACCAGTAAACATTCCAGCAGAAGTATACCAACAGCAGCCTGAAATGAAGACAGACACAGTTTTTATTTCATCCAGCTGTATTTACTCAGTGCAACTTATAACATCCAAGTGAAAGATATAACACCAACATGTCAGAAAAAGATTTTTTTTTTAAAAATCAAAAACCAGAATCACTGAGTTGGAAAAAGGATCACCCCTTGCTTTAATTTGACTTATTTTTTTAATTACAGCCTTTAGTCTGTTGGGATATGTCTCTACTAACTTTGCACATCTAGACTTTGCAATATTTGCCGACTCTTCTTTGCAGAACTGCTCAAATTCAGTTAAATTTGATGGTGACTGTTTGTGGACTGCAGTCTTCAAGTCATTCCACAGATTTTCAATGGGGTTTAAGTCTGGGCTCTGACTAGGCCATGCAAGGACATTCACCTTTTTCTCCTTCAACCACTGTGTGGTCAGTTTTGATGTGTGCTTTGGGTCGTTGTCATATTGGAAGGTAAATCTTCTTCCCAATGACAACTTTCTGGCAGAGGGCAGCAGATTTTCCTCAAGAATTTGATGGTATTTTGCCCCATCCATTTTCCTTCTATCCTGACAAGTGCTCCAGTCCCTGCTGCAGAGAAACACCCCCATAACAGTATATTACAACCTCCATGCTTTACTGTATGAATGGTGTTATTTGGATGGTGAGTTGTATTGGATTTCCATCAGACATATTGTTTGGCGTTGAGGCCAAATAATTCAATTTTATTCTCATCTGACCATAACACCTTTTTCCATGTGGCCTCAGAATCTTCAAGGTGTGTTCATGTGGCCTTTCTTGATGAGTGGCTTTTTTCTTGCAACCCTCCCATACAAGCCACATTTGTGGAGAATTTGTGATATTGTTGTCACATGTACACAATGAACACTCTTTGTCATAAATTCCTGCAACTGCTTCAGAGTTGCTGTAGGCCTCTTGGTAGTCTCTCTGACCAGTTTTCTCTTGGCTCTTTCATCCAGTTTGGAGCGACGTCCTGATCCAGGGAGGGTCTGTGTTGTACCAAATACCTTCCACTTCTTAATAATAGACTTCACTGTGCTTCTAGGCATTGATAAAGCCTTTGAATTTTTTTTGTATCCATCTCCTGACTTGTGCCTGTCCACAACTTTATTCCAGAGATCTTTTGACAGTGCCTTGCCACCCATAGTTGATTGTTTGCTTCAGTTGCACTACAAAATGCTCCAGGAAACCTCTTTTCATGCTGAGCTAATCAAAATGACCACAGCTGATCACAGTTGAAAGTCAAATGGCTTTATGTGCCATTGAGAAGGTAATTAGCTACACCTTATTGAGTTTACAAGTCATTTTTAGGAGGGGGGTGATCCTTTTTCTAACTCAGTGATTCTGGTTTTTTATTATTATTATTATTTTTTCTGACATGTTGGTGTTATATCTTTCACTTGGATGTTATAAGTTGCACTGAGTAAATACAGCTGGATAAAACAAAAACTGTGTCTGTCTTCATTTCAGGCTAAAAAAAAAAAGTGATTATTTTAAAGGGGGCTGATTCTTTTCTATAACCACTGTAAGACCAACATGTCAGAAAAAAATAAGCAGCAGTAAAAGCAGAAAAGGTGTCTGTCCTGAAGACTTTCCCATGGTGGAAAACCTACTGAGTATTACAAAGTGCTCCTTCCATAAATAGTAAATATACTTTTATACATTACAGAAAACATCACCATGTCAACACCTATATGTTTCATATATGTTTCTAAATATGTTTATTATTAGTCTTAGGTTGAAGTGAATCATCCATTATTCATGAGCTGTTATTATAGAAACAATAATATATTTGAATATGCATATTTAACATAAACCTGTGATTTGAATTACAGCCGGCACTACTGTCAGAGCTGCTGTTATAGAAAATTAATCAACACCTTCTGACTAATCAGATTTGAGACGTCAACAGCATTGTGGTATAATACTGTATAATAACATGCATATTACCATGTAATAACATGTGCACTGTGTCTGCAACAAAATAGGAACTAAGGGTTAAAAGTGATTACTGGGATACAAAACATGCCCCAATTTCACTAAATCACATGAATAATTTACTTTACAGTTTGGTTTCTATGAGGTGGGCAAATTGAACATGAAACCATGAAGTGAACAAAAAAAGAGAGGAGGTTTTAAAAGAACACGCCACATATTTCTGCAGACTAGTGCACAGTCACATTCCATTTAATCATCCAGGGCACTGAAGCGGTCAGATGGATGTATTCAATCTTTGTGGGCTGTTGATACCAAGCCCCTGCCATATCACTGATAAGACCCCAATTGCTTGGCGTGCACAAAGTAACCAGTGGTGTGAGATACGGATGGAAATGACCAGGTTTATAGCTCCCTGTACTGTGAAAAAAGGATACAGTGTGACCTCCTGGACAAAAAAACAACCTCCAGAATATGATACCACACTGCATTGTGACGAGCCAAATAAGGCTAAACAAACATGATTAAGAATCAGAGATGATGATGAAGAACTCAGAACCGTCTTCATTTTGTTTCATCATATTTGCAAAGACAAAACAAAACTACATAGTGACACTGCATATTGAACTTATTTTTCTTTCGTGCAAGTCACCAAAGCACTTCCAAGCATTCTGACTATTTCAAATGAAAGCCATCCTTTCATCCTTTAGTTCTGTTTGACTTTACAGTATACAAGAATAATAATTTGTAATCCCACTATCTGGTGTCACCTAGAAGAGGATAGGTTTTTAGTCTGGTTCCTCTTAAGGTTTCTTCCTCATGTCGTTTCAGAGAGTTTTTCCTTTCCACTGTTGCCTCTGGCTTGCTTATTAGGGGTATAAATCTATAACTGTATTTCTGTAAAGCTGTGACAATGCCTATTGTTAAAAGTACAAATACAAATAAAATTGAATTGAATTAATTGAAAAAAGAGGTATAAAGGCTTTTTCAGTTTTTGAAAAGAAGTTTTTCAAAAAGGCTTTACTTACATGTAATTCTTTTTTTTGCATATCCTAGCTTGTTAAGGCGCTGGGGTCAGAACGCAGGGTTGACCATGATACGGTGCCCCTGGAGCAGATAGGGTTAGGAGCAGCTTGTGGTTCTGGGATTTAACCCCTCAACCTTCTGATCAGTAACGCAAAGTCTTAACTGTTGAGCCACCACTGCCCCCAAAGATTGTAGAGGGGGGCACCTCTGGAGTGTTCTGTAATCATTCCTTGAGGCCTGTTGGAGTAGAGACTTACTGTATGTTGCCTTTGACAAGAGGTTGTAACTTGTAATTCTTGAACAATGATCAAGCCCCCTCAATTCAAAAACTCATAATTCCTACTTGGGAACTGGAGGTAGTGTTCTCAACCATGAGTTCCTCTAAGTTCAGTTAGTGACATCAAATCATCATCTGCGCACAACATCAGAAGTAAACAAAGTAGCCCTTCTTATCTTATCTCCAGTGTAAAAGAACATGTTTTTATGTCTTGGCAGGGACCAGAAGTCCCCACAAGTGGGGACATTTTTTAAATAGCCATAATATATACCAAGACAAAGACAAGAAACACAACACAGGCAAAGATTTGTGCAGCAGGAGGAACACATGAGGAACTCTCTCTCTCTCTCTCTCTCTCTCTCTCTCTCTCTCTCTCCCTCTCTCTCTCCCTCTCTCTCTCTCTCCTCCCTCCCAGTGTGAGGCATCCCTCTGGCTGAGGACTCTCCATCAACACTGAGAAACCCCTCCAGGACTACACTGCCACATCAGAGCTTACTTGTGCTTTTTTCAGAAAGGATCATCTACCTCCCTGCTTGCATCTCTACTCAGAAAAGGTTGAAAAGCACTGTGGGAAGCTAAGAGATAATAAGAAGTGCTGGCTCGAGAGGATGTACATTAAACAGACGAGGGCATTCACCCAGACCCTAAAGTTTAAAGTGAAAGTTTACGCAGAGAGATCCCCTTATGAGTTGGAAGGGAAACAAACCAGATGACCTCTCAACACTGCCCTAGATAATACAGAGACTACATACAGCGACCTTGTAAAAGTTGTGCAGAAATACTTTATGTAACTTTTAGTAAAACTTAAAGGCACCAGGGAAAAAAACATCATTAAATTTTCACTTGTGCCCTAAAACATTTCAATGGCTTATAAGTGCTACACATACACTGAACTATTTCTATTTACGATGACATCAGGCAGACTTGGAAGATGTCTCCATAGTGGGTAATGAGTACATAGGACAGATGGTCTTCGTAAAAAAAAGTGTCTCCGAGTTATCACTTGCACTCTTTAATTGGGAGTTTATAACAGACTGCAGTGAATGTTATGAACAAATGAGTCATTAGAGGCACTTCAGGCTGAAAGATGAGGATAAAATATGATTAGATTAGTCATTTTTTCCTTCCTCAAAGAATAACACTTGTATTTTGTTGCTGTGTTGGTATGGTTTGGGCACAACAGAAAAAATGTATTAGTAAGTAGAGTCACTGTATATAAGGAACATTTCCATAACATTACATAATGATCCATTCAGGTCATACTCAATTCAGTTCAACTGTATGTGTATAGCACATTTAACAATACACTATTACAACCCTGCTGAAAAACAACAACAACAAAACAATAGAAACAATTACAGAAATTCTAAGGGTTTCCTCTAAAAATACAAACCATCAACTAACCATTAAAATGATTACCATTACCATTATTGGTCCTTAATGGTATCCACTAGACATACCATGCCACCAGTTGAAGGCAACAAATGACCAATAGAGACCCACAGGGACCATTACAGTTTCCATTAAAAACAAATACAATTCCCATTATAAGCATTAAAAATTATTACAAATTCTATGAGAG
This sequence comes from Cranoglanis bouderius, assembly GCA_023630585.1. Lineage (NCBI taxonomy): Eukaryota > Metazoa > Chordata > Actinopteri > Siluriformes > Cranoglanididae > Cranoglanis > Cranoglanis bouderius. The sequence goes on from CM042557.1 coordinate 12,360,422, forward strand.
TTTCTATTGTTTTTTGGTTTTTGGTTTTTTTGAGTATTCTCAGCAGTGTACAATATGAGAAATATTTTACTGTGAGTGCTATGTTTCAACATTACTGGAAATACATATTAATATTAATTAAGCCTTACAAAAACAGCCTCCAACTCCAACAAGTGCTGGTATTATTTGAATGCTCAATTCAGAATATATTTTTCAGCTTTCACTGGTAGGCACAAGACAAAATATTTCATTTTGCTGGGTTTCTTTATATTGGGCTATATTGAATTATAACTTTGTTTTCAAAATGTTCTTTTTAGCCACCTTCTGAGCTCTAGTAAAAGATGGCCATACACAGCTACATAGTTAGGTAGAAAGCCCTAACTTTAACTTTTAACAATTTCTACATTAAAAAACAAAAAACATGTTCATCACCTTTAAAAACATTAACTGAAGATGTTATGTTCAGTCACAATTTTAGCCATATATCCTGATATAGTTGAACGGTTCAATCACTTTTCTTGTATTTTCTCTTTTCTTGTGTTTGCTGCTCATGCATGTCAGCCAGCGACTAGCACAAACACGTTTTAACAGAGTGAGTGCTAAATCTTATTTTTACGGGGCAAAATATAAACATATATTAATCTTTTTTTAAACCTGTTTTAGTGAATATATCTGTTTTAGTGAATTCCAATGTAGGTTGGAATGTGTGCCAATAGATATTGCTAGCCAGCAGAAGCCAAGAAATGTTGCTAGCTGCTAACTTCAGTTACTGTTCTGCTTGTTTTGTGGACTAGCTTTAGCACTGTGATAACTAGCTAACTGCTAGTTTACAACCTGATGTTTTTAACCTATCTGACCTAATTTATCTTAGTCATTGCAATTGTACTTTCATCTTAATAAGTACTGCAGTCTCTTGGAGCTAGACTGGTACTTTTATATACTACTTTTGTGTATATTGGTATAAATAGGAGTTGCGCAGCTCTCCTTAACTTGGTAAATATGGGTCTTTTAATACTTCAGGGAAACCCAAAACAGGTTAAGAACTTATGATCTTGACATCCAAGCAAAATGTCTGCTATTTCACATATCTTCTGTGTATTTTAATACACTTCAACAACAATGTAGCTGGTTTTGCAATATCAAACACATCTGGTATTCTACAGGAAGGCAAACTGCTATTTCCTGTTTTAATACTTGTTTGGGACACCGAAACAAATGTTTGGCACAAATTCAATTCAGACACTAGTGGATATTATTTTCAAATTGAATACAAACTATACAACAGGGGAAAAAAGACAAAAGCAAAAACAAAAACAAAATAGTGATGATAAATGTACAGTTGTTTGATAATCAATTTAGCGCAATATATGAATTGCAGAGTAATACACAGGAATTTGCATATAGTCTTTAAGAAATACATTTAATAAATATCTTGTCACGGTGCATATTCATTATACGAGGAAATCCACAGCTAATAAATCCTGCCTATAAATGCACAGACATTATGCCGATATAATTTTTCTCACAGATTTAATGTGGGGGGTTGCATAATATTATTCACAATGTTTCCCTTCTTAATATGCCTTTTACGCCACATTAGCCATGTTCTTTTTTTAATGCATTTCATTTTGTGTAATCACTACTAAAACTTATTAAAACCATGTTCCTGTTTCACTGCAGAAGTCAATTACCTGATCCATGGCTGATTACAAATATAATGTGTGGCTTTTTTGTATGCATATTTTGTGATTGTTTTAGTTTGATTACAGATCAGCTCTGCCATGCCCATGTTTCTATACAGAAGCTCTTTCACCATGCAACAGCATGCAACTCACTTTATCAGTGAGAGCAGGACTCAGTTATTCACTTAGAATAAGATTTTGTGTGGCTGAATCTTAAACCAAGGTCCACTGGTATTAGGGCGAGACACAGCAGGCAAAAAAAGGCATTTTTTTGCATATTGGTCAATTTTCAGATTTTGGTATATTTTGCTTCTATAACATGTCTTATTTAACACTGATACCATAAAAATGACAAATGTTCACATTAAAATGTTTATTTTTAGGCATTTGGTGTTCTCAAATCTGTCAATTTCAACGAGAAAATCCGTGATTGCACGGCGAAACAGTGAGTGTTTGGTATCGTTGGAAAGCTCATTCCCTCTAGCACCTTGATAACTGGTCTAAATATGATCATTTCCTTTCTAGAGCTCATCAATAGTGAGAAACTACAGACCGACCTAAACGAGGAGACAGAATTTCATTGGCTAAGGAAGTTTAAACTTCATTTCTGGCGGTGATTTGCCGAAATGCATCACGTGATGTGCTCCATTAGCTTACATCAGAGATATCAATACAGTAAAAAGATGTAACGTCTGAACGTATCAAACTGATTTCTGAATCAGCCTGGACTTAGCAAACAAGTTTCTCTGTTTCTTTGAGCTGTGAATCCATATCAGTAACCTCTTCAACCAGATGCCATCGGAATGCTACAGGGGGCACGACCCCCCTCTTCAGACACACACACACACACACACACACACTCACACACACACACACACAAACACACACACACAAAGCTTACCTACACGCGCGCGCACACACACGCGCACACACACGCGCACACACACGCGCACACACACAAAGCTTACCTACACGCGCACGCGCACACACACATGCGCACACACAATGGAAGAATCTCTTTTGAATGTAACATGTAATTATATGTAATTATTTGATGTCCAAATAGTGTGATGTTTTCCTATTTGCATATAATGTGTGTTTATGTAACCTAACTATAATGATTTTAGATTTTAGTTTAATTTAGGATATTATTTTAAATGTCTGTAACCATGTTTTACCTGTAATATTCTTTATAAGTCCATCGAGTTTGGTATGTGGTTAATCGTCTCTCGATGCTCCGATCGATTATGCATATCATATTACAATGGGATACATTATTTCATGCTTTTTCTTAATTTCATATGTAATGCGGCTTAAACCGGCTCCTCCCAGGACATGCAAATTCAGGTCTGAGACCAGACAAAGAGAGTTCATCCCGCCAACAAATCCAACTTCCTGATTGGCCAGTAGCCCAAAGAGGCATGTGCGTTGGTGTTGTCTTTAAAACAACACCACGCATTGAAATAAAAACGCAGACTCTCCCTACACTCTCTTCCCTCTTCAGTCTTAGTTCACTTCAGGTTTCCCTCCCCCAGGGCCACGTGCCCTGGGAAGAGGGAATCTCTCTCTCTCTCTCTCTTTCTCCCGGACAAGGGATGCAACCGCCTCACGGCCCACGCCTTTTCAAACAGCACGACGAACCAGCGAACTCGACACGACCTCGCGTGAACTTTCAAACCGACAACACCCAAGCCATGCAAGTATAGTTAATGGATCTATACATGTGTTAAGATTGTACCCCTGTTTACAGTAGATTTAAGTTCGTTGCTGGTTTTGTAAAAGGACTAATTAATTGTTGTTTTTGTCTGCCATTCCCCTCTATTTCATTACTTTCTTTCCATACCTTTTTTTTTCTTGTATATAGATGTACATATGTATTGTTTGCTTAGAGTTAGCTGTGTGTATCCATAGTTACACCTAGTTATTAAAATCTATTATCACCACGCTTGATTGTCTCTGTTTTGGTCACGTGATACAGTCCCTTCTTCACTGCAAGACCTTGCTACCCATTCTATTTTTAATAACCCTCTATTTTTAATTTGCACCCTTGCATATGCCTTATGTCATGTGACTTCTTACAAATCTGCAAAGGTGAGACAACGTTGCCTTGTGGGTTTCTACTTAAAATCATCAACATCCTTCCCAAAAGTCTGTCCTCTGCATCCTAGTATTGAGAAACAGCTTGTTTTTTTTTTCTTATTCACCAGCCATGCCATGGCACAAGGCACATTTGGGATTATAAAACTTATTTCCATGGTAGAACTTAATCTGTGAGAAGGTCATATGAAATGGCAGCCATTTACAGGCCTTTAAAGTAGCACTTGATCCATTAACTGGCTAATGAAAGACTGCTGAATAAAGAAGACTCTTTAAAGCACCTAAGAATGAAGAGCTACAGCTCTCAGGACAGAGGGCAAGGCTTGAATGACACAAAATCCCAGAGACATTCATGTTGGCATGAGTTTGTATGGCCATGCAGGGCCAGCTCTGCCAGTCACTTCATTACAAGTAACCGACTTCATATCTGCTATTCATTAGAATAATGAACAATCACGTAAAAAAACGTAACTCACCTTAGTATCATGTATAAATAAATTTTCACCACATACCACTTCCCTGCTGGCAATCTTTAGCACATAAAAACATTTGACTAATAAACAATTCCTAAAAAAGCATATCCGATCTGTGCGTCTCGCTGATGGTTGCCAGGAATTCACTCAGGCCATGGATTGTAGCCATCATTGTTAATGTCATTAGCATTTTGATGGAGCAAAATTCATGTTGTCACTGTAGGGGAGAGGGCGGGCTCGGATTAACTGTCACTCTCCCAGAGTGACAGGCATGATAAGCAGGATCAGTGCCTGCTCCCACATATGGAACTGGCTCATCAGAAATAAATCAGCGTATATCATGAGGTGCCAGGGGTGGGAGCCTACATACTCAGTGCAGGAAAGATCAGAGCCCCAGGCCTCCCCACTACATCAAACCAAACCCTGAACACCAGTGTGTGGGGTGACCACGGGAAGGAGTAATAACGGAGGAAGGATAGATAGGTCTGACATTATCCTAATAATATTATTATTGCTCAGGGAATCTGCTAAACTGTCCCCAGATGGAATGATCACTGTGTAGAGACTCATTTTCTTGTCACACACTGTACATATTTGTTATCTAGGAAGAGAAATGTCGAGTATCGATTGCCAGACAGTGGAAAGAATTACTCTGTGAAAATGTCAGGTGAAAACAAAGGCAGCTCTGAGGGCCTTGTTCTAATGCATTGGACTAGATGAGACTACAGAGATGGATTTGAGGAAATTTCTGAGCATTTGTTAAAAGTGTAGTGCGTTCTTTCGCAACCCCTTTTCATGGAAGATGTATTGACTGGTAAAAAGAATCATTCTGACTTGAGTGAGAATTCACTTGAGTAAAAGTATTGGTGAAGAAAATTCCTAGGAGTTCATGAAAAGTTTACAATACAAAGTACTTTAATGTAAAACACTATCTGGCTTTTTCAGTCTGCATTTTCTATACCTGATTTTTCTCAGGCTTAAAGGCAAGTGTTTGTGTTAAAAGCAGTAGTCTAGACACTATTGAAAATCCGTCTCATTGCTTCTACTCAGGAAAAAACTCGGAGGCGTGAACTACACACAGGTAATTTACATATTCTGAATGGTGCACACAGGAAATGACTTAACCCTGGCCTTCTAACCTGTATTTAGTTCTGTAAGTAGCTTTTTTTTTTTTTTGTAAGTAGCTTTTATTTGCTCTGCGGTAATTTTGCAAAATTGCAAGAATATTGCGAAGTTGATTTTGCTTGATTTTATATTCATTTCTGCGATCACAAAATCCTGGAGGGACTGCAAGAGTATCTGTTTAATAAAGAATATACTGTAGCCATAAAATGCACAAACAATATTTCAATATGCTTGCTCATTTCAATATGCCTGTAAAATGACAGTTATTTTTAAGAGGCTTATTATGTGCCAAAAACATTCCACATATCTGTACACAAGTACTGTTAACATTAGGCCGAATTAATGGACGATTTAATGATTATAAAAATAATCAACAATACTTCCACCATGAAAGTAATAGATTTTCTTCATGACCATTTTGCTGTTTAATCAAACAGCTTGACCTTTTGATGTCTTCATTCTTGAGAGTTGCAGCCACATGATTTTATTTATTTATGAGTCGGCTACTTGTGATAATGAGCTGTGAATCTAAAGAAATGGCTGATGATAGGAGTCCAAAAGCACGTTTATGTTTAAATAGAATGCCTTATTGATTGCACTTTTTAATATTTCATTTGTAACGCCTCAGCACAAGCAGCATCATATAATTCACAAAATTATAACCAGAAGAAATAAAACAATGGGCCTTCTCAGCCAGAGAACCCACAAGAAACTCTGGACCAAAATGTCTCCACTCAGGGAGCCATAAAACAAGGAATCCACACCCAGACACCAAGGAGCCACTTAAATCCAGCATGTGCATCTGCCTTATCTCAACCAACACGGCAAGCGTTAAAGGCCTCCCTGACCCACGGCTGAACCCTCTTGACCACAGAAACTGCTCTCAAATGCAGTGATTTAGGCCTTTTGGGCCAGACCAGTTTGCTTACTCAACAGATAAGTCCAAAGATCCTTCCCAGTAAGGCCAATAAATTCTGGAAGAAAGGAGAGACCTTTTCGCTCCCTCACAAAGATTACACTTTCCACAATTACACAAGTCTATACAAGGACTCACACATTCCACAGTTGGCGCCTACCAGGAGCAACGACTGTGGGAATTAATACATCTTTGAACAACTGCAATCACCTATTTCCTACCATGTGTTGTTCTATTTTCTTCATGTGTATCACCATTAAGTTGCCACAAATTGTTCGGTTTTGCATGTATTAGTGTAGTAGCCCTAGGAGGATCATTGTGTTTTAAATATTAGTAATGTACTTTAAGTATAGTCAAACATGTCTTGTTTGGTATGTATGTGTTCATTGAGTGATTCCCTAAATCATAAGAGTAAGGAAATTTGTGTAGATTGTGCTAGTATGTACATGTTAAGTATGTACAATATTTCAGGACAAAGTTTAATCCACACATTTCACGTTAAACCACTCATCTGCAGGGACAGTGGGCTGATTAGCATAATAGGTGGAGAGTCTGGCTAACACCCTGCCCAAAGACAATGTTGACTGGAGAAAGCACTCTGGGCTGGGCTAGCCCAGGAAGTGTTAAAATCCTAAGAACACAAGTTTTGGGGCTCGTCGCTTGCTTCGCTCTCTCTCTTGCTTCTTGGCACGCTTCGAAGGACGGGGTTGGTGGAGGGTCTCCAGAGCCAATCAACGTCGGGGAGATCAGATCACGTTTACCTCGGCCTGGGGACCCAGTGAGAGCCGCCGCCTGCTTTTCAAGCCTCCCGCCTTCATTCCACTCAGCATTCCGATTGGTCTTCCGAGACGCCTCTCACCGACCAGACCGCTGACGACACCACGATGTAACGAGGAAACCCCTTCAACACAGCTAAGGCAAGCGCAATACCCCAGAATCTAGCTAATCTGGTGTCTATAATAAGTTGAGCCCTTCTAAAGAAAGTGAAGATAACTTAATAAGTTGATGGTTCGTTCAGATCATGGTCTGTGAAATAGCATGCAACACTAGAGACTCAGAACTTCATTCACTCTTCATTATCACCCGTTTATGTATGCGTGTGTGTGTGTGTGTGTGTGTGTGTGTGTGTGTGCGTGCGTGCATGTGTTTTATATGTTAGATTAGTTTCTGTCATAGAATAGTTCAATAAAGTCTCGTCTGTTCTTAAATACGTGTTCTTATTGCTTACAAGTGTCTATTGCCTTGAATTGCGATTCTGCTACATGCTCTTAAAATAATATTTCACTATGTTTAGGATATTATTGCCGGTGTCCACGGAGGTAATATCTAATGCATAATTAATGAATACACTAGTTTCAACTTATCGCTGGACAAATAGTTGATCAGTAATACTAAATTAGTCAAATTTCCCTTTTCGAGCTGATCTGTTAATCTCTCCGACATCTTTGGAGGAGAATAAAGATAGCTCAATTTAACAACTAGTTTTTACTTACGTAAAATGGTGGAGAATATATCAAATTAACACAAACAGCTAATTTTCACTACACATTCATTCATCTTCAGTAAGCACTTTATCTTGGTCAGGGTAATGGTGAATCTGGAGCTTATCCCAAGAACGCTGGATGTGAGGTAGGAATACACCCTGGATACACACACACACACATGCATGCACACACACACACACACACACACACACACACACACACACACACACACACACACACACACACACACACACTCTCACACTCATTCACACCTAGTGGTAATTTAGAGTCTGGGAAGGAACCAGGGCAACCCAGAGAAAACCTGTCACAAATTCCCCCCTCTCAGTGCGTGACACAATTCTGGCCATGACAAGCACTGCTTTCATGTCATTTTGTTTTGGGTTCATGTCATGAGCTTTTGTTTATGTTTTAGTCCTGTCTCTGCCCCTGTCCTGTGACTGATTAATTACCCTAATGTGTTCACCTGTACTGTGTCTGACCTTGATTAGTTAACCGGGCTATATCTACCCTGTTTTTGTCTTATCATATTCATCTAATTCCATTCTGTTTCTTGTTTCCATGTTTCCTGATTTTCTCCCTTAATTGTTTTTGTATTTTGATTATGTATTATCCTTGTGTTATGTTATCTGCCTGTGTGTTGGCCATAGCCATAGACATTGATTATGATTATTGGAGTCACTCAAGTATTACTGGATGAATCTAATATTATCGGAACACTGATTATTGGAACACACTGAGTTTACACACTTGTGTTCTCGATTCAACAACCAAACTTAAAACAAAACAAAACAAAAAAAACAGAATAAAAACATACAGGCACAAGAAGAACATGTGAAAGACAGCGTGTGCTCAGACAGTAATGCAAATTCAAGATCGAACCAGGGACCCTGGAGCTGTGAGATGGCAATGCTACCCACTGTAAAGCCCTCAATTTTTTGTCATATGTTAATGAATTAATACACTTTTTTCAATTTTAGAATATGCCTTTATATCAAAACTGACAGTTAAAAAAATAATGGACAATATACAATACGAAACAACACTATAGAACTCAGAATCAATAAAGAGGAGATGCTGGATCTCATCAACGCTGCCATTAATCTTCTAACATTGAGCAGCCGTGAAAATGAATAACATGTCAAGAGATTCTGAGTCAGCTTTTCTCCTCTGCCAACCTCATAAAAATGGGATTATGGTTAATTATTGTGGCGGTTCCCCAAAGTTGATTTTCATAGCATTGTAGAACAAGCTATTCTGGGTATGAGAAAGTTTGAGAAAAAAAGTAACGCGAGATGCTGTTAGGGTGATTTCTGTCTGGATGAGATCATCATGATGCAACTTGGAGACAGGTTTGGGTAATGAAGAAAAATGAAGTAGTGGAGCAGGAAAGATAATGGGGAAGATCTGTCATAAAATAAACATTCTGTTCACCTCAAATCAATAACATAGATGTGGAATAATTTTGCAAAAACAACGCTATGATTTCTGGGGAGCTTTTGTACACAATTATTATCATAGTGTCACGACATGAGCAAAATGGCAGTATATCCTACATGGGAATAGTTGGAATGAAGTTGGTGTGAGTTGGGTTCAGAGGATACATTTCCTGCACCCAAATATAGCTCTACCACAATACTATATGATACAATCTTTTCAAATATAATCCAATAAAACTAAGCAAAGAAATTAAAAATATAAAAAATTAAACACACCTTTTCTCTTTGACTAGAATGTGCTATGGAAGATTTCTAATTTTGAGATTTATTTATTTTATTTTCAGGCTTTAGAAGGCTTTTTAAATGGAGGCTGGATACAGGCTGTAGTCTCCATCTCTTGTTAAAGGGAGTAAGAAAGAGATGACTTGAACTCACTAGGAAGTATAAATAGTCCCTTTTGCTTAATTGCAATAAACTATCAGCCACTCATTTAATCCATGCAAAAACAGTGGGCTCCAACACATGCACCTGTAATATACACCCTACATCCAGTACCTCTGTTTTGATAAATTATTAAGGGTACTCCAGAGAGCATTTCTGCATGTGAGTACAATAAGTACAATAAGCACTAGGTTGTGTTTCAGTTCAGTCTGGGAGTTGGAAATCCATCCATCCCTGAATGTGCTTGGGACTAATTATAGGCATTCAACAAAAAGTGGTTTTAAATTCCCATAAAACACACAGAAAGCATTATATCTTATTGTTTTTGGTAATAGTTTTATTTCAAGGTTACCTACTTTTTCATGAAACATTTATAAGCATTACATAAATTATTTACAAAAAAAAAAAAAAAAGTAAGAAAACACACAATTACATCTAGCCCTTATGCCCAGAGAAAACTACTTTAATTCAATATTTATCAAGGTCTGATGCTCATTGTAGGAACTCGTCAAATAAATTGTTAATTATTTTTTTTAATTACACTTTATTTTAAGGGTACATACGGTACATTGGGCTTTTATAACACATTCATATGCTGCACTGATTCATAATTTGTAAAGAAAAAAATGCTAGAGAATGTATGTAAGGCTTATGTCAAAGGTTTTGAGGTGACTATACTTATCTTGCAAGTTATTATTTTATCTTTACAAATACATGCACATTCATTAAGTTTTAAGACATCTTCCACCATAATAATATTCTAAGTCATAATATCCTTTGAAGAGTGTATTTACTATATCTATGACCAGAGTGAATCGATACTGTGCTCATTTTATCATATTCCATGTTATAAAATATGTTCTGATACCAAAATCTGATACCAGGTGATACTATGTGATGTAAGCCAAGTGTAGTTTGTGATGCAAATGACACAAATGACACAAAATAACAGCGATGTAGATGTATTTCACAATTAATTATCAAAGAAAGCTCTGTGAGAATATCAAGAAGTGGTACTACAGCAACTTCTTACAGTACAATCAAGTAACTTGTTAAACATAAAACTCAAGACAATGAGTCGTGGTGAGCCACAAACACTGGCTAGGCGAGAAAAAATGTCTACAGGCAACCCTAGGTGAGTGAAAACAGCTCCTACCCAGCATGTTTTTCTTGATCAGGTGCCTCTATTGGTAGAGATATTCTGAATCAATGAAGACAATAAAATGTATCTTATGTATAGCTCTACAGAAGCGTTTTTCCAGAGTGAAACTAAACCTGCTCTTCTGTATTGCAACCCTTATCGATTCAAAGTAACAGATAAAGTGAGCTACTGTAATGCACTTCATTTAAAATCACCTTTACAAACAAGTCTAGTAAGAACAATAAAATGTTCCATGGCATCCCTAACTGAGAAATACTATAAGCTGTGAGTGTTTGAGTTACAAACTCAGTCACATTTATACAGGAAACTAAGGATGTAATGATCAACAGGTAAGTGTAAAAAGTAAATCGGAGAGAGAGTTGATCAGCTTGCCTGAGAGGGGGTGTGGCTGAGAGAAGTTGTGGCTGAGAGGGGGCATGGCTGAGAGCGGGGCAAGAAATTCTGGTAGATCTATAGTTATTTCATTAATTATTTATGTAATATTGCACTCGCAACCGTGCTGCTATACTGATCGGCATAGCTGTAATTACCTACGGCCAAATCAGAGCCGTGCCAATATTCACTATAACAGCATGGTTGCGAGTGCAATACTGCTTTTATACAATAGTTTCACAAATAAGAAATTAATATCGAGTAACTGATTGATTTTGGACACATGGCCAAGTATTTTGTTTATTTTACGTGAACGAAAATAGATCCCGAATGTTTTGCACATTCCTATTAAATGTGCATCTGGTGATTTTGGCTTTCCTTCTTCCTTTTCATCTTCATCTGATGAGCTTTCATATTTTAAGTCAGAAGTTATGTTCATGAAAAATGTATTGCTTGCCATGTTTGCTGATCTTGGATCTTGATCTTGGAAGGCCACTCATCCAATCAAATTAGTGGACCGGAACTAACCGTTCTATAATAAACATTAAATGTCAATATAAATTTTAAAAAATATCACCAGAAATGTAAATTCACCTACTCCTAACAGCTCCCTATTATGAGATCCACATTTCCCCATGCTGGTGTTAGAGTGAGCTAGTGAACATTAACTAAAGCTCTTAGTTACTAAAGCACGAATGAGCAGGAGTTCCGGTGTTCCTATTAAAGTGGCCGGTGAGTGTATATATATATACAGCATTCAATAATAGTGAGCTGTAGTTTTTGTAATGTAGTCCCCTATAATCTCTAAATAGCTTTATCATAATGTGCTGTGTCTATACAGTTTCTAGCAAAAATCATCACAAATTGTGAAGTTGTCCAACAAAACTAGAGTGCAAATGTACTGTTTTTAAAAAGTAAAATTTACAGGATGGATATACTCTTTTTTTTCTGATGACACAGCATGTTATGATGTCTCAGCTAGAGTTATTTAGTACTGTGATGGCTGTTAAACGATGTGCTTCAAACACGACCGCCTTATGCATTTCTTTTTACAGACCATTTCGCCACAGAGTTAAAGCAGGATGAGAAATAGGAGCATAAGGCAAAGGCCTGGACAGATGAGCAGTACATTAAAAAAAAGGACCAGAACACCCACATACCTCAGCCAGAGGCTTCAGACACTGCAATGCATCATGGGAGCAGGCCAAGAGAGTAGGAAGCAAGATGAGGTGATGCATTTGGGACCCTGACATGATCTCAGGGCATTTCCATTAAAAAGCACATGACTCACTATATCAGTGGCTCCATATCACACTGCCCTGTCCTGCTCTCTCTCTCTCTCTCTCTCTCTCTCTCTCTCTCTCTCTCTCTCTCTCTCTCTCTCTCTCTCACTCTCTCTTTCTTCCTCTCCTCTATTTCTCACTACTTCTAAGTGCAAAGGTGGCACATTCTGAAAAATTAATCACCAGTGGGAAGTAATGGTAACTGCTTTTCCCAATGCCTCACTGCACTAAATGGTTCTCTCTGGTTGTGCTTGTAAAGGCTAAAAGTGTGGCATACACACACACACACACACACACACACACACACACACACACACACACACACACACACACACACACACACACACACACACACACACACACACACACAGCGACGTGTAGTCCCTACAGGCCAAACCCCTGGTATTACAATTACAATTAGTTTAAAAAGCAAAGGTCACAGAGGACAACAGCATGTGTGTGAGATCCAGACCATCACCCAAGCGTGTGTGAATCACAGCTGTCACTGTGTCACTGTGCTGCATCTCAGACTAAAATGATGGATGTGCTGCCAGCGCTCACTTTGCCTATCTACGTGAAAAGCTCTGAACAGAGTAAGAACGGAAAGTGTGTGTGTGTGTGTGTGTGTGTGTGTGTGTGTGTGTGTCTGTGTGTGTGTGTGTGTGTGTGTGAGTGGTGTGTGTGCTTTCACACTAAACTCCATAGCGAAGAGGCTGTTTTGTGCACTCAGTCTGTGTTTACCTAACCTGGTGGATAGATGGATGGATGGATGGGTGGATGGATAGATGATAGATAGATAGATAGATAGATAGATAGATAGATAGATAGATAGATAGATAGATAGATAGATAGATAGATAGATAGATAGATAGACAGATAGACAGACAAATAAAAAATAGAAAAATAAATAAATAAAAGAAAAGTCACACTGTGTCTCTCACTTACACTCCTGTATTAATGGGTCCTTCAGCACTATAACTATGGATGTAATTCAGAGATGACACACACTCTCATTCACACCACAAACTGCATCTAAACCGCCACACTGTGCCAAACCTCTAGAGGACCAAAGCTCTCAACTCACACATTCGCTTTCAGTAAGAGCTTTATCAAGTCAAGTCAAGAGGCTTTTATTGTCATTTCAACTATATAAAGCTGGTACAGTGCACAGTTAAACAAAACAATATTCCTCCAGGACCACGGTGCTACATAAAACAACACACTAACCACATGCGACAACACAGAACTAAATAAGATCTACACATTTCTACATAAAATGTTATCCTGCATAGTGTCACGGTGGAGCTGGAACTTATACTGGGAACACTGGGTGTGAGGCAGGAATACACCCTGAATGGGATGTCTGTCTATTGCTGGACACCATACACACACACACTTACACAAACTCATACTTTATCTGCTGATCTTTAGCCAATCCACCTACTTGCATGTTGTTGAGAGGTGGGAGAAAACTATTAACCTATTACTAAAACCACATTTACCTGGAGTGTCTGTGAATAAGACATAACTTAGTCTAGATTATTCTCTAAATAATACTGTGCCTCAAATCATGCAAGATGGACTACTATTTAAATATGCAATATTAATCAGCTAGATGAAAGCATTTCATTGAAATAACCTTTAAATGCATGAGTGCATTTAAGCTAACTTTAACATTTAAACTAACTTTAACATTTAACTTGAATTCTTACACACACAGAGCCGTTATTTAAACAAACTGATCTAAAACCTGCCAGTGTATAAAACTGTCAAAACATTTCACTGGCAATAACAAATGAGTATAATATATGTGATATTTTCTTTGTCATGTATTTACCATAGAATATATACATAGATATTTTCTCAGGTACTAAAACAGGCATCATATGATACATATCAATATAGCAAACTTTCACTCAAATGCTCTGTATGCCACTTTCAGCAGCAACTTAATTTAACCAAGTGAACCTCTTCCACTATGCTGTTTGAATAAGATATGAATTTAACATATTCGTCCTCATTTATTAAGCTGAATATGAAAGGATTGATTCATAAATTGTTTGTATGAACGTTTAAACAAGAAATTTGGTATGTTTATGAAAATCCTGAGTGTGTGTATATTTATGCATAAGAAGGCTAATGTAAATCGTCTTGATCGACTTCAAATCATATAATTTGCATGGATTACTGCACTTTAATATATCCATGCAATATTTATATATATAGATACACTTTTATAATTGCTTCCATCCATCCATCCATCCATCCATTTCCCATACCACTTATCCTACACTTATCCTACACAGCCTATCCCAGGTAACTTGGGGCACAAGGCAGGGGACACCCTGGACAGGGTGCTAACCCGTCACAGAGCAGAAGTGCACACACTTTCATACGACGGGGGAGGAAACCAGAGTACCTGGAGGAAACCAAAAAAACAAAGGGAGAATATGGAAACTCTGCGCACACAGGGTGGGAGAGACACAGAGGCGGGATATGAGCCCCCAGCGCTGGAAGTGTGAGGCAAACGTGCTAATCACTAAGCCACCGTGCCCCCCTTATAACTGCTTATTTTTTTTAAATTAAGAAAAATAAAATAAATCACTTAATTATAACAAAAAATGGTGCTGTGTAAACCCTGGACTGTGTGTGCATAGCCATAAGCCATAAACAAATGCCTTACACTACCGTCAGAGCTGCTCTTACCAAAAGTTAAAAAACATCTACTGACCAACCAGAACTGAAGATTGAGTGGTGCTGAGGTATAAGTGGATATTATTCAGCAACTGATATAAATTATTTAATACTACCGTGAAACTAATGAGAACTTGGAAGTATATGGTTCTCTTTTATTGCAAAATGTTTTGGCCTGACTGAGGGTCAAACATTTATGGCTTAATTTAATTTTAATTTGATGAGAATGAAGAATGTTAATCAGAACATCATCACTAACCTAACAGATTCTAGCATTTCTTTGTTGGTTGGTTGTTCAAAATCTGAAGGAATACCAGATAGTTGGGGTGTGACTGAGAAAATGGATGAGGTAGAAGAGGACAAAAAAAGTCACGCTTCATGCATTTAAGCTTTAATATTAGAAGATTTATCCTGACCCAATAACAAAATTGAACTGTTTCCTCCCCCTCCACTCCATATTTATCATCACTCTGAATAAGAACAAAGCTGAAAACAAATAATATGTCCTACCAGTGAGTGGGTGAACTCAGGTGCGTGATCATTTCTGTCTGTGATGGTGATGGTGGCAGTGGCAGTTCCTGTCAATCCAACCTCACTTCCTGCCATGTCTTTAGCCACAATCTCCAGCTCGTACTGTGTGGTGGGCAGCGTCTGCAGGAAGAGATAATACACAATTATTGTTTTTCATAAGTTACCAGACAAATGTAAACACATTTTGCTCGATGTTTAGAAGAAGCCCAGTCATAATAAGAGTTAACTGGTCTCAAGTGATTCTCAAGTGACTTCAAGTAATTGTTCAGTCAATGCTGATTTACCATTTGTTAAGCTTTGCCAATAAGCAATAAAAACAATTACATCAGTTCTGAAAAGGTATTTACACTTTCCTTAATCTGGAGAAACAGGGGAAATTAAACACTAAGCAACAAACCATTTTATTGACTCCAAGGAAAATGAGAATGGAGCAGGTTCTCGGAGCATATGCTTGAGATTGAGTGCTAACCACAAAGGTTCATCAGTGAATAACCAATGAACAGATGAGCCACAAAACTGAGAGCTCTCTAGGAACCTAGGAATGTGTAAAGGCATATTGAAGAAAGAGGGTTGCTGCACCCTGAATTTGTGTGAAGTGCTGTGATATTACAGTGAGCAAAATTTAGCATATAATACCATTCTGTTCCTGTGTTCCCAATGTCCAGCTCATAACCACGAGTATTATGCATCACAGATACCCTGTATATCTGGATATTGTTAATAAAAAAGTTATTAAACATTCTTTAAAAAAATCTTTATACAGTATAATGTGCTTTTATTAGAGATAGAAAGAAAAGAACACTGGCCTTTATTATTTCTGACTGATGAAGACACATCGGTTATTTTTCTTAACAGAAATGTATATTTCTGGCAGAAATGTTCCTCTCATATAGAAAATAAATCTTATTCCCAGTAGAAACCCCATATACTCAAAATAATTACTGGGTTGTTAGCATTTGTAATAGCATGCCTCACACAAAATTGCAAAGCAACAGCATATTACACATGGTAGAAGTGTTAATGCAAACATTTATTTTCTCTACTGAAATTCCACTCAGACTCAGTGACATTTCAAGTAACACAGTAATAAAACCCATCCATCTGTTTCATATAATCCCCAGGAGCCACCTGACTCATACAGTTGACTGTTTCAACCATGCTCTGCTTTGTCTTCACTGATCGTACAGTGTGTACACTTTTTCAAAAGCAACCTGGAGCATAAAGAAGGATTAAATGTCCCTTTTTTTTCTTCTGGATGCTGTTCAGGGCTTTATGGAGGAGTAAAGCACATAAGAAGACCAAATGATCTGAACCGTTTGCAGGACTACTTCTTTTATACCCCATGCAAGCATCAGCCGACTTTCAATTTCTGCCCAAATTCGAGTGGGATCTGCAATGTATTCCTTCTACACTATTCTGAAAACCTCTTGAAATCATGTTGAATGATATTTTTCAATGCAGGACTCATAGAAATTAAGTGGCTTTGCTTCTTACGGTAGTAAGTGTGAGAAGTGGTGCATGTGTGGGTTTATTGGGTACTAGCAGCATGAGTATCTCTGCCTGAAGACATTGCAGTGAATACCACTGTAACAATCTCAGCAGCACAACACTTTGAGAACACAGCAGACTCAGGATAACAGCGTATGTGAGCTTTTTATTTGTGCTCCTGCCCTTGGCATGGTAGTCAGTCAGTAAAACCTCTTTCAAACAAATAACATTGGAGCTTTCCAGTTCTCCTGTTGCTTTCTGTGTAGGTCACTGCTCAGAGAGAGAGAGAGAGAGAGAGAGAGAGAGAGAGAGAGAGAGAGAGAGAGAGGGCGAGAGAGCATAAATATGCATGGAACAACAGGGCTCAAGTGTGCCCCATTAGTCATTACCCCTCTAGCTCGTCCCGAAAACACCTCCCTCCAAAGCAGCAACAATAGACAGAACATCATTTTCTTTGTCCATTCATATATACAGTACAACTAACTGGTCTGACAGGCAGGTCATAGACTCCTAGCCATGCACTATTTCTCAAGTCAATTGAAGTCGAGTAGACTTTGATGTCATTCTTCTTCACATACAAATATAATGTTAGGAACGAAATCTATTTCCCCAAGAATCATGGTGCAACATTTAGCATAAAACAACAGAGGATAAGTAACACAATGACGTTGGACTACTGATCTGAAGGTTGTGAGTTCAAATCCCAGCACTGCCAAGCTGCCACTGTTGGGTCATGAGCAAGGCCCATAACTCTCAACTGCTCAGTTGTATAAATGAGATAAAATGTAAGTTGCTCTGGATGAGGGTGTCTGTCAAATGCTGTAAATGTAATAAACCAAATTCTAAACTATACTACGAACTACACAATAAACAGAATCACACCAGATTTCGCAACATCATAATCCAAACTCTGATCTAGCATAATGGCTGGACAAACTTCCTAGCCCATATAACTGGGAAATATGCATCAACCTGATCTTCTCTAAACACAGGGACTAACCCAACATGTTGGCTGACATAAAAGCTTGCTGAATGAATATAAGCCTGTCATCAGTCTTGCTTACTAGTGAAGTTTGTAGTGGAGCAAACAGAGAAGCAGGCAGGATTGGCACACTCATGCTGGTTAAGTAGGGTATCCCACAGCAGGGGAGCGGCTTTTCCACAGCTGAGTTATAAGCGTTTGGTTAGCAGTTTCCAATCTCCATGTCAACTCCCTTTCCTCAAAACACAAAAATTGTGCCCGATACTATTGATTCTTTATCAACAGCTCCAACTCCTTCAACCGAATCCTAAGGCAGGGCTCCACCCAGGTAGGCCAGGACCCCACAGGCACCAATTGCCAAATATTTCTCAAATAGAAGTGGTACCAACTCCTTCAACCAGATCTAAAGGTAGGGCTCCACCCAGGTAGGGGTCCAGTTATCAAATATTTCTCAAACAGAATCAGCACTAGCTAATAGGCCTGAAGAACTGTATCCTTCAAAACATCATAATTCATAATCTGCTTTTGGGTAAGGGCTGAATAAAGTTCTTAGTTGTTTTTTTTTTCTCCAATGAATATGAATTGTAACAGTGTATCACAGGGTTCAACTGTCAAATAATTCTGAAACAGAATTGGCTACAACTTCTTCAATGTGACCTGAAAGCAGTGTCCAGGAAGACCAGGACCACACAGAGTTCAAGTGTCAAGTTCAGTCCCAGTTTCCACTACAACACCTGGGAATCCACCCTCTCAGCTAGGGTCCCTTGTGTTAGCTCTCTCTCCTGCTGCTCTCGCTACGGAGCAGCATATCTCCCTCTCGCTGCGCTGCTAGCGGAGCGATGCCCTTCCGGATTCCACTGAGCGCATTCCAGCGCTATTCACAAAGACTCTGCGTTTGTTTACTTTGCCATGTGCTTTTTTGTTTTTATGTTGTGTCATGTCTCTGCCACCGCTTCATAATTGGTCCTTTTGGTTTTTGTTTCATGTTCCCTCATTGGTTCTCCTTTTAACAGCTGATTATTGTTTCCAGGTGTCGTTCGTTTTATGTTGTTTCATTTTGAATGAACTGCATTACTTAAACCCCGGTCTGTGTCCGCTTCGTCGCGGAGTATTAAGTTAGACGAATTCGATGATTTTTGAATGTAGTGAAGTTTGAATGTACTGATTTATCCGTAGCGAGAGATTTCTAAAGATAGCGACGAAGCAAATTTTTCCGATGTTTTTTGTTAACCAGGCATTCCCTGGTTCCTGCGTTTTGCGTATGTTTTTGTTTACCCGGCGTTCCCGGGTTCTTGGATTCCTGCTTCGTCACTCCCTGGATTATTGCCCTGTAAGCCTTAGAATTTCTGCTTCAGAATTTCCTGGACATTTGCCCTGTAAGTGTTTGAAAGTATTACCCTCTCATTTGGTGGAAGATAGACTTGCTTATTCCTTTTTTTTGTATTTTTGTGAAGTAGTCCCATCACTTTTGAATGTGCCTTTTTCTTTTATGTTCCTAATAAACTGACCACTTTTCCCCTGCAAGTGCATCCTGCTTCCTTCCTTCCCCAGTTTCGTAACACCTTGTGCCACTTAAATTCAGTATATACTTTGCAATAGAGTTGTAACCAAATACAAATACCCTTATTCACATTGAAAAGATATTATGTTTTAAGTGAATACAAATACAGATACATGTAAAATAGAAATATATTTCTTTTTTTAGAAAGCTTGCCCAAAACGGCATCTGCTTGAGACTAGATCCCATCGAGAGTGGGCTTCTGTAGCATGAATCAAAAAAGTTGCAGAATCAGGAGTATTTTAACTTCATGCTATGAGGACAATGAGTATGAAGTTTGTGGAACAAATAAAGGCCACATTCATTAACATGAATGTACAGTGTTCGTTCAGGCATCTTTACCAACTGCCTGATCAAGGTCATGGTAGTTTAAATTAGGCTATTATTATTTTTTAAAAATATATTTTGGGAAGCAAAGCCAACAAAATTGTCAGAAAATATCGCAAGCTTTTACAAAAAAAATAATTTAACAATTTAACAAACGGCCCTGTGTACATCTCTATAATACCAGTTATAAACTAATTATGATGTAGAAGTGTCAGCCAGAATTCATTATTCCCTCCCTCCCCTCCCCCCCCCCACACACAGTGTTTCTGGGAGTGCACATTTCATTAACAAAACAAAAAATGCTTTAGACCATACCTAATTTGGATTTATATCCAAGTACAGTTACAGATGTGGTAATTTGGAGCACTAAGCAGATACAGATAGTGGCATTGCAATTTACTACTTTGTAGCTCTCCATGAAACAAAACAAAAAAAATTCTGTGATTAAAAGGTCATTTTTTGGTCACTTATTGAATTCCCCCAGTGTAGGCCAAAGTGTGATGTAGTCAAAGACAGCCATGAATACATGCTAACATTATTCCTCTGTCGTTCTCTTTGACCTGCCAGAAAATAAAATATGGCTTTGTCACATCCAGTGTTCTAATTCACAACACTCATTCTCCCATGGTTCTGCTCTAACACTGAACCAGACAGCTTCATCTGTTTTTGATAATAAAGTGCGATTGTGCCATAATCCACCTGACTGGAGATCAGTGGAAAACCACAGCAGGGCACATGGAGCTTTCTGCTGCATGTGCTGTTGCAGATGGTCACAGAGATTGGCTAGGATGGATGTCACCAACAACCAGCTCAGAAATTATTTACCACCGATAAACAGATGGTCCTTCACAGGTCTGTGAGTTGGGAAAAAAAAAAAAACATCCATCTGGATGAGAGGAAGGTGAGAGGAGATTTAATCTCACTGGTGTCAAACCCCTCGCATGAAACTCCTCTGTGACATGACAACATCATAATGAGTAAAGTGATTCCCGAGTTCTTCCATTCTGCTTTATCGGCCGATCACATCTGTGACCTTCTGGGAGAGACTGAGAAGGTTGTCTAAGGCATTTCTACACTAAATCAAAACTAATGGCCAGTTTCTATTATTATATTCTATCTATTTTTCAGAGGTTACCATTAAACATGAATCTGAAAACGCTTGTCATGTTATTTGAAACACCCACATATTAAAAATGATTTATATCATGTCACTGTTGAATTCTTGATTCTGATTGGTCAGAAGGTGGTTTGTTCAGGCTCCCTAGTGGTCTACAAGTCTGACTATTGTGCAAAGCTTTCATTAAAAAAAAGTTGTCAGTATCAACAAAAGCTGCTTGTCATCCTTTAAACTAATAAGTTGTCTATGTGCATATGAAATTTGAGCTTTCTCTCTCTCTTTGCTGTGGGGCACTCAGACGTGTGGCCTCGGTACTTGTTTTCAGCAGCTCTGACATTATTCCTAAGGTTTATTTTAATGTGCTAGTTCTAAAACATTACTGTCTATATAGTAAACAAGGACTTGTATGGCAGACACTCCACATAAATGTTTTTACTGACCATGTGTAATTCTTAATATGGTTTCTTAATATTATCAGTTTTCTATTTCTGTAACGTTTTGGAAGGAGTCTCCAGTGTCAACAACAGTCAGTGGAACAGTCAGAGAACAGTCCGAGAGCTTTGCACTGTGGACATCCGACAGCATTAAATGTAACTATAAAGGAATAAAAAGTATGATGTGTTTCTTTCATAAATTACAAAACAAGACAAACAAACAAAAACTAAGCTGGCAAACTGCTGTGGTATAAGAAGAATAAAACACTTCAGGCAGCACTGTTATTGGAAAATAATTAACTTCAGGGTATTAACAACCCCAATCTCCTCACTGCTGAATATTTTCCTGTAATAGCATGCCCCCTTTTGATTTATTTCTCTTACTTAATCATCATGTTGTGAAGTTACCTTATGGCATTTTCACACTTGGCCTGAATACTTGAGTCTACACCCAGGACTGATTCTGGACTCATCTGGGACAGAGGCTCATAATCACAGGTTTGCTTTCACATAGATTAATTTCTTCTGAACCAGGGGCATTAGCTGGACTGTTAATCATCTGAGGCAGAGCCCAGATTCTTCTGCATCAAAAAATCTTTTTAAAACGTACTTCTAAATAGACCGTTTTGGATGGTTTTTTTTTTCTTTCATGTGAGGGCTAATTACTTAAAAATGTGAAAATTGGACAAACAGTTGTATTTATCATAAAACTTGCCATAAAATCACTATATGCTGGACTATCAGACCGATAAAATATCAAACTTTTTGCCTATCTAACACAAGACTAGGCTAGTTTGGTCTTGCTAGCCAAGGGGAGGTACAACTAAGCTATCATTGTATGGGTTTAGCTGCTACAGTGTACATTAGCTGTCCTTATGCTCTTCTCATATCATGTTCACATAACTTGGAACTCATATAGATATTTACACACCTTGTTTTCCTGCTCAGCATGAGAGGATGTTAGTGTTTCAGTCTCAACCCCTTTACTAGTAAAAAAAAAAATCGGCGTATTTCCATTTCCCCCCTCACACTAACTGTGTGAGCTAGCGTTTGGCAGAATTGAGACCTGTCAGCCAATAAGAAATGAGTATTTCTACGTATTTTCCTGTAAACCCTGTCTAACTGGTCTTGCCTCCGTTCACTGAAGATACAAAATTACAACACTGCCGTCGTCTTTTACTGATGTTCCATTACGTAGTAATAAACTGCTCCAAGTGGAGGATTATTCGGGCTACAGCCCCAAGTGCCCAGGCCAGGTTACGCCCCGATCTGAATTGTATATTGACTACACAATTCCATACATCACTTTTCTGCACGCAGGTTCACAAAACAGTAGGTACTAGGTTAATTCATTTGCTGTTTTTTTTCTGTTAGTACCAAACCAGTGAACTAATTACAGTGCTCCCATGCTATGAAAGTCTGGGCTTAAATACAGTATATATCAGTAAGGTGATCTGTTTCCTCCACTGTCCATAACAAGCCTTTGCCAACCATCATGCAACTTCAAACAGTAAGTATTGTGACAAGCCGACCCAATCATGTTATTCGGCCTGTGGCATCAAGGCAGATCGCTTTCACACCTGATGCAGAATGCACTACAGTTTGGTTGAAGCAAATCTCAGGTCACAGTTTTCAAGAGGACCGGGGATCAGATCTCTGGACTGCTCTCGGGCTGGAAATAGAAATGAAATGGAAATCAAAATACTGAAATTAAGCAAAAAGTTTAATCTTTCTTAATGTAATCAAAGACAGTTTCTTGTTCCAGTGCATTAGAGATTAATTACGAACTTCATTAATAATAATTTAAAAAATTTAAAATCTAACGGGCTGATCTGAGAAAAGTACTTATTGCACGAAAGGTATAAATGTATTTGCCAGTGTCCTTGGGAAAATGCTTTTTCTCAGAAAAGTTTAAATTAAAAGATGTTGCATATACTGTATGTTCAAGCAAGCTTGAATACTTGAATTGTGTCAGAATAGCTAGAGATATGAAAGAAAAAAGTAAATAATTATTATCTCTTACTAAAATTAATTCAGTCTTCATGAAAAGGTGTGACGCCATAATCACACGTAAGTCTTTTGTTCTCTCTAACCTCCTCTCCCAAACCCTGTGCTTATTCACTCATCCTTCTTTCATCCCTCAAGAACATAATGATCCATACAAAAGCCTCATTCAAGTCTTTGATGAATAATAATAAAAAAAAGATATTGTGCTGCCTGATAAAGAAATGCCTTATATACTCTGTCATGGCCATATCTGCCCTCTTTTCTACCTTTTATTCCTGTTGGTTTGCAGTAATTGTTTTCTTTGCACATTTCCATTCACTCCTTTCATTCTGACTGAAAGTTCTGCTTTATCTGAAGTTCCAAACATGATAATGTCTCTCTACCTTGGAAGTTTTTCTTATATACTTTGTACAGAGCGATGAAAATTATTGAAAATTTTCCTTTCCTTTCCGTCCCTACTTCCTTTTCCTCACTCCTCAATTGCTGAGCATGGGTATTATTCTTATTCTACTCTCTGCGCTTGCTTACTTTTATTTAAACACTTCTATCTATTATCTGAAACATTTCAAGGCACCAGATGTTAGCATTTTCACACCAGATTCATGTTCTGTGAATAAATGTGTAATTTCAGGCACAGATAAGATCATATAGATGTATTATATGTCAAAGGTGAATGTGTTAGTCATATGCAGGTCTCAAGTCTGAAACATTTGAGTCACAACACGCCTGCTGAGACAGAGCAGGACGGTGTGTGCTCACAGTTTATAAGCAAGTGATTAAAAGGTCATGTGTGCGATATATTTTACATTAAATTTATTTCTTAGTTGTCGTCCACATGTACATGGATATTTTTGAAAAGGCAGTCGTTACCCATAACATAAACAGCGTTTTCCAGAAAAAAAAATCTCTTCAAAAATGCAAAAGCAACTTGAAAACTCTCACAAAAACACAACAGTCCGGTGAGAATGTCATAAAGTGTTATGTAAAAAGCCTCAAGAAAAATGTTAGGAGCGTGCGTATTAAAGAGTAGAGAAGGTGAAACGTGGAAAAACACCAACATGACCAAAAGCTCTAAAACAAAAAAATGGCACGTACATACTGTATGTGTGGACTGATGATGAAGTGGAAATTCAGTGCAAAGTCAACAAGACCCAAATCCAAAATCTCAGTTTGCAGCAAAGCAGTGGATACAGGAGCACTACAGCATGTATCATATTCCACTACAGCATGTATCATATTCCACTACAGCATGTATCATATTCTGTTGCCTCCACATGAGTGTGTAATAATAAAACAACATGAAATTAAATTGCAAACCCATCCACCATTTTCTGTACTGCTTATGGAGCCTGGAGCCTATCCCAGGGAACTCGGGGCACATGGTAGGGGACACCCTGGATGCCCATTCACATACTACGTACAATAAGGAAATGCCAATCAACTTTCAACATATGTCTTTGGACTGGGTGAGGAAACTGGAGTACCCGGAGGAAACCCCTGTAGCATGAGGAGAACATGCAAACTATGCAGGTTCTCCTCATGCTTCTGGGCAGGGATTCGAACCCCCAACCCCGGTGGTGCAAAGCAAGCGTGCAGACCACTAATCCACTGTGTACCCCAAACTGCAAACCCATTACCAAATAAAAAATTACAAATCAAGTAATTATATAATATATAATAGTAAAGTAACAACCTGGTCAGCAGCCATGATAAATCAAGTCCTAGCACATTCAGAACACTCACGAAACTGCAATGGGCATGTGCGGGTTCACGCTGTCATGTCACCGTTTTCAAAGACAGATGGTTTTCCCGTGCACCAAATCCAAAACCCTGTTTTCATGTGGACAGGAGGCCAAAATACAGATAAAAACAACCCACATATTCTTATTTATCAAAGCTGATAGTAATTTCTGACTTTGTATTTGTACACACTATTATTTCCAAACACATATTTATGTCGAATGGCCATAGAAACTAATTTGGTCTGCCAAATCTCTTTACTAAGAATATATCAAAGAAGAAGAAATCGAAAACATTAAATTCTCAACGTTGGATGTTTTCAAGAGTAGTTAAATGAATCCCAGTAACCACTGAAAGCACATACACTCTATCAGGTTTAGTTCAGTTAGGGAGTGATTAAAAAAAACAAAAAAAACCCTACCAATAACAAACACTGTGGCAAATCAACTTGTATCTAGTCATTTGCTGACAGGAAGATGATCATTAATTGTGCAAGACCAAATTATTTCTTAAAAGGCAACCATTATGTTGTTTGCAATGACAGGAAATTAGAGGCAGAACCCAGCTGTTGGACAGAAAGCTGAACAGCAGTTAGAGAAAGCAGGCTTAGATTAAGTTGTACATCTTCAGCAGATTTACTCAGGAGCGTTTCCCTGGCTCTGTACTCTGCTTTCTTATGAAGAGACTTTGACCAGTTGAAAACAAAGGACTGTCCCTAGATGCAATCACATGGACATATGGAAACACACACACACACACACACACACACACACACACACACACACACGCACACGCACACACTAACTAAACATAGCGCTCTTCTACACACAGCAGGACTGGTTACTGTGGATCCGTGTTCCTGATAGTGAATAGTGGGGCATTGAATCATCTACATGACAGTCCTTAATTACAGCCACATAAAAATCAAGTGGCTTTTTCTAGGGCACTCTGGCTTGACCCACTCCTGTTTCCTTATTAAATGGTAGTTATATGGCACTTGGAGGGAAAAAAACAGAAATGTCTAAAATCCTGTAAGACAAGCATAAGAATGTTTAAATGAGTCAATCCTTCAATCTGTTTGGTTTCTTGTTTGTGATTATTGCACACACAGGGGGATCTGACCGTACTAATCATACTGACTAACACGCTGACTAACTTTCCACCCATTAAAAAAAAAAGAAAAAAAGAATGATTTATCCATGGTGTTGTCTTCCCTAAGTGCCTTTTAGGATGCATCATGTCTTACACTTTCATTTCTCTTATTTCATTAATCAGTGATTGCGGAGTTGTGCTGATTGATTTCTCTGCGCTTGACTGGTTGATTCATAACACACTAATGGAACCCAAAAAAGCCACACTCAGTGTGTAAATGAATCATGAGACTCAAGCTAATTAGCATGAAAAATGAACACGGATGTATTAACAATCTAAATGACTAAAGCACTGACGCTGCAGTATGCTAATACATGACAATCGATCTGGGAAAGCCGTGTCATTCCAATTCGGATGAGTGGCTCTTCATGAATGCTGTTGTGACAAGGGCTCTCTTTGTGTAATTATGAATGCAAGGCCCAGGAGGCCATTTCCACTGAGGTCTGAGGATCAATGGTGGGTGTATATTGGTATTCAAACAACACAACTCAGTATATATATTTTATAAGGTACACATAGCATATACTGTAGCTCACTTTGTAGGTCTTATTGATTGACTGTAGTCCATATTGTTATGCAAAATTTATCAGTATATCTCTGTTCCCTCTATCAGGGCAAAGGAACCAGCATAGGATCACCTATTCTCAACAATGCAGTGACCATATGGCCATTTTGTCAGTGGTCTACATACCAACTGTTAAATGATCCATGATGCACTGTCACTTACACTGCAAACTAAGGTGAGATGGCTGACTAATTCATAATGCTTGAATGCTAAAAAAAAAAATACTTGGAATTTAGCAGAACAAAACTCACAAAATTAATCAGCTATTACTGCATCAAGACCAGCTTAAACAACCTGACATTTACCACCTAGAGACACTGATGTGGATGTGGACTGATGTGATTTATCTTTGATAAAGTGTCGGTAATGTCAAACATGTTACATATACAACATAAGTGTAATTAATAATTGTTAACTGTTATTTGTACTTAAAAAATAAAATAATGGACTTATTATTAAACATAGAATGGCTCCTTGATGGGGTGGGCTTCTGAACAGAATGTAGGCCATAAAAACAACAATAATAGCTGCTGCTGCTGCTATTATTATTATTATTATTATTATTATTATTATTATTATTATTATTATTATTATTATTATTATTATTATTATTATTATTATTATTGGGGGAAACAGTGGCTTAGTGGTTAGCTTAATGTTTGCCTTGCACCTCCGGGGTTGGGGGTTCGAATCCCACCTCCGCCCTGTGTGCAACGAGTTTGCATGTTCTCCCCATGCTTCGGGGGTTTCCTCTGGGTACTCTGGTTTCCTCCCTCTGTCCATATACATGTATTGTAGGTTGACTGTCATTTCCAAATTGTCTGCAGTATGTGAATGTGTGCGATTGTGCCCTGCGATGGGTTGGTATCCTGTGCCTTGTGTCCCAAGTTCCCTGGGATCGGCTCCAGGCTCCCCTGTAACCCTGTGTAAGATAAGTGGCATGGAAAATGGATGGATGGATTATTATTATTATTATTATTATTATTAGTAGTAGTAGTAGTAGTAGTAGTAGTAGTAGTAGTACTAGTATTTTTCCCCATTTTGAGTCAAGTCAAGGGTTTTACATAAAAGATTAAAAATTAGAACAAGAATAAAACAATGTAGGATAGAAAAAATAATAAAGATATCAAATCAAGATAAAAGTTTAAAAGATAAAAATATTGATTGAGATACATGTAAAGGTAAGTTTTTGTATGTTTTGTTCATGATAAAATGTATGAGTATCAATGATCTAAAATCAATGATTTTAGATTGACGTGATAGACAGCTCTCTCCACCACCATCAAGACTTAAGTTGAGGGTATATCTTTTGGAAGAATGGAGTTCAGTA
Source organism: Cranoglanis bouderius (assembly GCA_023630585.1). NCBI lineage: Eukaryota > Metazoa > Chordata > Actinopteri > Siluriformes > Cranoglanididae > Cranoglanis > Cranoglanis bouderius. Next base: position 12,388,818 of record CM042557.1, read on the forward strand.
CAGGTCCAGAAACTTGTAGAATCAATGCCAAAGCTTGCAGCAGCAGAAGCTAAAACTTGCCATATGTTTGTGTGTGAGGGAACATATGAGATGTGGTACAGGGATTGATCTTTCACTCTTTTCCACCTCTAATATTTCAAACATCTACAGAGTCCTGTGGCTCTCTAGTGTAGAAGCACAAACTTCCTGCAACTTGGAAAGACACAAGCAGAAAGCAGATGATGCCGGGGACAGGGCTGAGGTGCAATCATGTGAAACTGCATACTCTGCTCAGTGCTACAGTAGCAGTGATGAAATGATGTGGCCTAGAAATTCTAGCCCTTGGCAATGATATAAATTTTCCTATATTTTGGCCAGAATATAAAGATCTGTGTGCTTACCTAGGAAGAACAAAGTGATGGCCGTTCAAGCGTATAGGCATGTCCCATGCCAAACAAGCATATCATGCAATGCACCAGAGTATCATGCAACAAAACAAGCTTTGGGCTGTTGTCACCTCACAGCTCTAGAGTGCGATCCTGAGCTTGGGTTACTGGAGTTTCGCATGTTCTTTCCAGGTTGTCCAGTTTCCTCACACCTGCCAAACATATGCAGGTGGACTGGCTGAGATCAATTGTCCCTAGATGTGAATGAGTCATAACCATGCATGTGAGTCACCATGGTTACTGATGTTGAGGATAAAGCTCACTGAAGACGAGTAAATGAATTTAAGAATTTGTGATTACGAGTATGAGATTTTTTTATTGTCCATGCATTCTATGACACACACACATAAACAGAAACACAAATAGTACCTCTGCACCATCACTGTGAAACTACATTATTACTATTATTGACCATATTTACTGAGCTTCATCAGGCCAATTAGTGAGCTGATGATAAGTGCCTTACTCTCAAGAGCTGATAAGAGTGAGGCTAATTGGGATCAAGGTTGGGGTTTAGGGGTGCATAGCATAAAAAAGAGCAGTGCTAATCTAATCAGGTGCATCATCCAGCCACAGACTAATCGCTGTCAATTACAAAGTGGTTAGAAATGAATCCAGGCTCGAAATAGCCTCCTATTACAACCCTGGCCCAGTTAAGAGAGGGGAAGGAGGAGGGAAAGGAAGAGATGAAAAGGGGGAGGAGGAGGGAATAGGGCCGTTCCTCATCAGCTCCATCAAGGCCATCAAAGACCCATCTGGGAAGTGGCAGCGGTACTTACGCTGAAGAGCACAGGTGTTGCTGTTTAAGTGTTAATTAGATTAGCATGGATCAAAGACAGCCTGGCACTGCTAGAGCACGAGCGGGAGTAGAGGAATGGATAGAAGGAGAAGAGCGCTTCTCCGGGGACTGAGGGTTGGGGGGTGGTGTTGGTGGGGGCACTGATTCATTTTGCTGACAGCATCAAATGGATTCATTAGCTGATGAAAGTGTTTCACTTGGAGTTGCTTGAGTTAATTTGGGAATGTGAGAAAGTAACGCTTACATGATTTCAACAACCTAAGATGGAGTAAACTTCCTCACAATATTGGCTGACATTACAAACTGTTTACCCTCGACTGGAGATGATGCTGTAGTCACCCAGACGAAGTAGCGGACATGGATTAAGGAAAGACTACAAAAAAACCTCTCAACGCACACCATCAGCTCAGTGAGCACGAATGATGTGAGCACCTCTAAACATTCATGCACACTGCTATAATTAACATGCATCATTATCCCACTGCTTGTAAGCATAACTGAATCTTCATTTTTTGGGGTCTGGAATACAGCAGATTTAGTTGATTCAGTCAAATGAGAAAAAAAAATGTCAAGACCAGCATGAGAGATCTGTATCCTTCAGTCCCAGTGTGAGGATTTCTCCAGCAGAAAGAAGGGAAGCCCATGCGCAGACAGCATCAGTGGCCTGACAATCTCCCTCTGATTTACCAAACCCTGGATTTCCTCCTGCTCAGGTGTTTACCTATGTTTATTTAACTCTTACTCATTACTATGGCAACAAGCTTGCCTTATGGTGCAACAGAGAGAAGCTTATTGGGACTCCACCCCTTGTGCCATGCAGTAGACAGACTAGGTTTTGCAGCATTACCTTTTATGTGGTATCTGTGTATGTATACCCGTTTGCCTGAGTCTGACTGCTGGTCTCTCCTCACAGTTCCACTACACCAAATAACTGATACACTGGTGACTGAGCATTCTTGCAAGCACTGCGAATATGCAAGTAAAATAGGAATTGTGAACTTCTAGAAAGGTCTGAAGATGAGATAGAGCTAGAAAGGTCTAAGGTTGCAATCTGATCTGTGCACATCGTATACCATTATCATCTGCATACAGTATTTTATGGCTCTAATATTAGGAGATACGACCATAACTTGTTACTCATAAGACCATGGACGTGCCATTAACGTTACATTAATGACCATAACATCTACTGCATCTAATGCAGCTCCCTCACATTAACAGACTGTCCCTGAAAACAGAGAACCACAAATAGCACTTTTTCACCAGACAGTACAGAATGGCATGGTGACCAATCCAAACTCAAGACATATCCTGGTCATGTATCTGTTTCTGTAAGACCACACCACCCTTGAAAGTTCTCTGGAGGCTGTGGGTTGGCTAATGATGGTGAGCACTATGTTTATAACACAATGCCACTATCTATATGTATCTGTTCATAACTCCAAACTGGGCATGTACATTTTTTTTCCTTTAATTAAATATGAACCCTACCACTATGCCCCTAAACATTGGAAAACAATGGAAAAATCCTACAGGTATTAGTGCCAGCACTGTCTACATGGTGTATGAATTCTGGCCTACATCATTTATATCATTCAAATTCATGACTGATCTCAACTACAGACTGTTTTTATTTTATCCTGTTAGAGAACCCCTCGCACTCGGAGTCGCTCGCGAAGCGACTCACTTCCGCATTCTGATCTCCGCGGTACTGCTGAGTAGCGCGAGCTTCATTCATCAACTCCGCTGGACTGCTCATTCAATGACTCTCGTTTTGTTTACATCACCATGTGCTTCTGTTTTGGTTCTTGTCATGTCTCCGCCTCCTTATGTTCATTGTTCTTTGTTCATTGGTTTTCCGTTTATTGTCTCATTAGTTTCAGCTGCTTTGTGTTAGTCCTTGTTAATTCTGTCTATTTAAACCTCTTCCCGTTTCTGCCTTGACGCGGAGTATTAGAATTAGTTTAAGCATGCGCTGTATGCCTGATACCTTCTCGTGCTCGCTCGCCCTTAGACCATTGACCATAGCTCATAGACCATAGTTCTTTGTTTGTAGACCATAGCCTTGTGTCATGTGTTTGCTTTGTTTGGTTTTGTTTTCACGTTTCTTTTCATTGTGGATTACCATGCCTCATTATTATTTTGGATTATTGCCCTGCTCTTTTGTGGATTTATGTTCACCTCCTTTTGGATTATTCATGTTCCTGTTTCTTGTGGATTATTGTTTGTTTTTGAGACCCTCGTGTTATTTTGTGTTTTCCCCTAAATAAAATAACCTTCTCCCCAGCGATTGCATCCAACTCCCCCTGTGTTTCATAACATATCCTGATAGTGCAGTTATTATGTTTGCTTGTACACTTTCTAACAAATGTTTTTAGTACTATTTCTCAAAATAAAATTTAAAAAAAAAAAATCATCCTAGTAACCTAATTTAAACTATCACAACCCGGACCAAGCAGTTACTAAGAATGAATGAATGAACTTTGTAAATGCAATGTACAGCACCTCACATTCACAATAATAAACATGGCCTACATATTTGTCAGCTCACATGCATGAAAGTAAAAACCCTCTATTCACCTGCATTTTGTTTGTTTTGTCCTGTGGGATTCCAGACCTGATACACACCTCTAGTCTCAAAACGTGTTGTTGGCAAGCTTTCTGAAAAATTAATAGTGTGCCTCCTATTCATATCTTCATTTGTATCTGTTTAGAGCACATCTGTTCATTCTGAATAATGCATTAATATTCAGGAAATGTCTTCCTCCTTAAGCACGAGACGCATCAAGTTTAATATCGGCGAGCACACCAAAACAAAAAAGTCGAGTGTGAAAATATTTTAATCTTAGTGAAAAGCCAGTGTGCAAGCCAGTGATTACAACGCTGTCCCTTGTGTGCTAATGTGCTAGCAGAGTACATCATCACAAAACCAACCAGACTGAGTTTCTCCTGTCAATCATAAAACATTTATCTTCACAGTTTTTCCCCTATTTGAGCCAATAACCTGGCTGCAGCTTTCATGCTTCTAAAATAGACCATCTGGCCGGCTGTGGTGTAACCTACCATAAACAAAAGTCTCAGAAACATATCTAAATCATCACCCTTCTCATCATTAACAAAGACAGCAGACAAAAACTAATCAATATACCAAACACAGTGTGTGCAATATAACAGGCAGAAAGACAGACCATCATTTTTTTAAAAACAAATTTATGTAGCAGTTTGTTCTAAGAAACAGTTCACTCTGACAAGCTGACATTTGCTCGTTAGCCTGAAGTGTCTAGTTTCACAGGGAAAAAAAACATATCCCTCGCTTTTAAAGAACAGTGCAGCAGTGATGTTCTAAAGACAGCTGTGAACCCATTCTGCCAGCGGCATGACTGTAAATATGAGTTAGTAGTAAACAAAATGTATACTCTGAACTCCAAAATGTATAGATATCACCATATTAGCAATGCTAAAAGTGTATTTTATATTGTAGTTGAACCCAGGAAAATATGAGATTGTGGTTTATCTTCCACTTTTGAATGTGGTTGAACTGGGACTTAACACATGTAGGAACTGAAACAACCAGTACTGTAGTATTAATCAGAGGAATTTACTGGAGTCATTCATTTGGATTTGTCGCTTTCCTGCATCATATCTCATTTGTACAGGATTGAAAAATCTGAATTTAAATGTTGGTTGTTGCTGTTGCCACAACTGCAACTATGTCATGCATTAACAAAGCAAATTAATTACCACCTCTTGCTTTGTCACTTGCTAGTGTGGACACAGGAAACGGAGTGCCACATTATCTGTGTCTAAACTCCCCTAAGTATTGTGTACACAGTGACATTTATGCCCTGTGTCAGTGATGGAAAGGCTAAAAAATCTACTACCTTCTAACAGTTTGCAAATACAACAATGAAACTATTAAGGCTCATCATGAGCATAAGAATGACATGGGGCAAACAATTACACATACACATTAAGACATAAACAAATACATGCTCACTGAAAGATAGATAAGAAGTTGCATATAAGATTACTCCTTTTTTATCAAGTGTTGTCAAGTGTTTGTCAAGAGTGGTGTGTAATGTATCTCCTCCACCTAGCAAGCCATTAGCCAGCCCTTCCATTCAAACACTTGCCATTATCCAGGTGTTTTATTCAAACCATGAAACACAAATCTATGGACAAAACTATGACTGGACAATGTGTGTTTAGTCTGTTATCTTTCTCCTCTAATGGCTTGGTCAAGAAAATAATCTTACACCCACTATTGGAAAGTTACACCCACACATGCACCTGATCACTGCCATTAGCCATGTTTCCATCCAAGTTGTGAATATAACATGCAGAAAATTGAAATATCGCTTAAAACATTTGCAATTAAAGCACCGTTTCCATCCCATGTGTTCAAGAGAACAAAATTGTCACTTTCGGGGGAAACTGGCACAAAGTATCAGTACAAGTGGAAGTTGTTGCAACCAGGGAAGCCACTGTGGCTCTTTTTTCCAGTATAATAAATTACTTGCGCACAGTGTTTTATTCTGTTTTAATAAACCTCATGTTATCTTGCAATCAGAGGCCTGATATTTGGGAACGGTATCGTGTGAGACATTTCTGGGAGGTAATTATACCAAATCATTTCGATGACAGATTTTGGCTCAGGCATTTCAGAATGACAAAAAACACATTTGAGATGCTGTGCAACCGACAGAAAAACACATTGCCATTGCACTGTATAAGTTGGCTACATGCGCTGAATATCCAATCACATCAACCAATTATCCATTCACATGATTTGTTGAGGCAAAATCACATGACTTTTTTGATGTGCATCGAGGTATTTATTCGGTAAATGTGTTTCCATCATAGTTTATGTGTATGTCCTCTTATCAAATAAAAAGCGCATATGTTTTCTATGCACATTTTGGAGATTTAATTCACATCTGGTGTTTCCATACAGCGTTCATATTCAGAATTCACTTAAAAATACGTGGATGGAAGCATGATTAATGATGTGTTATGAATGTGTCAGCAAAGCAAGCTTAATTCATTAATCAAAATGCTGACCATATCTATTGATATTTAACTATATGTAATCATTTGTCATGACTGTTATCAATAACCTGCACAATTCTACAGTCTGGGCTAAGAACACAGAAGGCTATATACAATTCTGTCATTTGTGGTGCTTTTTTTAATTCTGCAAAAAAATATAAAATAAACAGCTTCAATGAATCTGTTAATAGCACGTAAGATGTAGATGCCCAAAATTAAAACTTATTTTAACATCTTTTTTTTTCCTTGAAAGAGAGGGAGGGCTTAGCTCAGCTCGCCCATTTATACCAATTGGACTGCCTTATGTAGGGCAAACATGGTGAATTGAAAACCATTTTGGAATTTTGTCTAACTTGAAGGTGGTGGATTTTATATGGATCAAAAATGCATTCTCAAGGCTGACTCTTAAAAAAGCAAAGGTCACTATACTAACACTGAAGAGTATTGAAGAGTATTAAGGTAGAAAAATAATCTCAGCCAACAATATAATTAGAGCGAATCTGTTTGACCAGTGATCTAAACTGTTTCTCACTCAAATGTGTTCACTTGGCAGTGGAACTAAAAATGACAAAATGATGATTCGTAGTTTATTTGCCAAACTTTGCTGTGCTGGACTGTGGGTGGGAAAAGCGTATGTCTATAGAAGTTAGATTCCACAGGTGCTTGGTGTCTCCTCTTCAGCATCACGAAAAAGGCACACGCGAAAAGTACAAGGTTGCCACACATATACAGGTGCATCTCAATAAATTAGAATGTCATGGAAAAGTTCATTTATTTCAGTAATTCAACTCAAATTGTGAAACTCGTGTATTAAATAAATTCAGTGCACACAGACTGAAGTAGTTTAAGTCTTTGGTTCTTTTAATTGTGATGATTTTGGCTCACATTTAACAAAAACCCACCAATTCACTATCTCAACAAATTAGAATACTTCATAAGACCAATAAAAAAAACTTTTTTAGTGAATTGTTGGCCTTCTGGAAAGTATGTTCATTTACTGTACATGTACTCAATACTCGGTAGGGGCTCCTTCTGCTTTAATTACTGCCTCAATTCGGCGTGGCATGGAGGTGATCAGTTTGTGGCACTGCTGAGGTGGTATGGAAGCACAGGTTTCTTTGACAGTGGCCTTTAGCTCATCTGAATTTTTTGGTCTCTTGTTTCTCATTTTCTTCTTGACAATACCCCATAGATTCTCTTTGGGGTTCAGGTCTGGTGAGTTTGCTGGCCAGTCAAGCACACCAACACCATGGTCATTTAACCAACTTTTGGTGCTTTTGGCAGTGTGGGCAGGTGCCAAATCCTGCTGGAAAATGAAATCAGCATCTTCAAAAAGCTGGTCAGCAGAAGGAAGCATGAAGTGCTCCAAAATTTCTTGGTAAACGGGTGCAGTGACTTTGGTTTTCAGAAAACATAATGGACCAACACCAGCAGATGACATTGCACCCCAAATCATCACAGAATGTGGCAACTTAACACTGGACTTCAAGCAACTTGGGCTATGAGCTTCTCCACCCTTCCTCCAGACTCTAGGACCTTGGTTTCCAAATGAAATACAAAACTTGCTCTCATCTGAAAAGAGGACTTTGGACCACTGGGCAACAGTCCAGTTCTTCTTCTCCTTAGCCCAGGTAAGACGCCTCTGACATTGTCTTTGGTTCAGGAGTGGCTTAACAAGAGGAATACGACAACTGTAGCCAAATTCCTTGACATGTCTGTGTGTGGTGGCTCTTGATGCCTTGACCCCAGCCTCAGTCCATTCCTTGTGAAGTTCACTCAAATTCTTGAATCGATTTTGATTGACAATCCTCATAAGGCTGCGGTTCTCCCGGTTGGTTGTGCATCTTTTTCTTCCACACTTTTTCCTTCCACTCAACTTTCTGTTAACATGCTTGGATACAGCACTCTGTGAACAGCCAGCTTCTTTGGCAATGAATGTTTGCGGCTTACCTAGTGAACCAAACTGAGAGACCATTTTGAAGGCTCAGGAAACCTTTGCAGGTGTTTTGAGTTGATTAGCTGATTGGCATGTCACCATATTCTAATTTGTTGAGATAGTGAATTGGTGGGTTTTTGTTAAATGTGAGCCAAAATCATCACAATTAAAAGAACCAAAGACTTAAACTACTTCAGTCTGTGTGCATTGAACTTATTTAATACACGAGTTACACAATTTGAGTTGAATTACTGAAATAAATGAACTTTTCCACGACATTCTAATTTATTGAGATGCACCTGTAGTTGAGCCATTGTCTGATTTCAGACCCGGCACTCTATGTATAACTTCTTCCTTCTTCCATTTCCACATAGGGCCAAGCACAAGCTGAAAATTTTCACTCAAACCACAAGAAAACTCAAAAAAATTAACAAGGAAGAAAAAAAAAAAGTTTCATTGGCCTTAAAAGAAACAGAACATATTCCAGCTGGAAAAAAATTCCGATCATTATCCGTGATTTATGCATGTTGTTTGAATACACATATGGTTTAGAAATGGAAACTCATTTTCATAGACTAATGGACACATTTTCTCTGTGGCAGTCTGTCAAAGGCAGAAAACTTAAATAAACAAACAAATTACAATATGTAAGCAAGGACAAAAAAAAACAAATTTTGGTCTGTAGACGAGCACATTTTTTCTGCAAAAGTTTCCCTGAGTACAAAGGAGCATGATCAAAGATAGCACAGCTGCATTAAAATTCAGTGCGAACACTTGTATACACATGCACAAGAGCACGCTCACACCTGAATGATCTTGAATGCTAATGAAGGCAACGAGTACGGTGCTGTACTTGGGCTCAAGAGCGCTGTGTGGATGTGAAGAATAGAGTTCTGATTGATGCCACAGCCTTTGATTTGGAACAGATGGGATTAGTGCCAACCCTGTGGTGCTCGCCTGGGACACACACACACACACACACACACACACACACACAAGCAACATACAGCAGCAGGCGAAGAGCAATGATTTGTCTGAAATCAACAGCGAGGATGTAACTGTGGGAAAATGTCACCATGATGATTATGAGCAATTTTTACTTAAACGCAAAAGGAAACCAAATTAAAAATAAAAATCTCTCCTTGATGAGTGAATATTTAATGAAGCACAAAATGATGAATGTGCATGCACGAACAAGCCACTTCACTCAATTTCCCCACATGCAAATTTCCAGCAGGGGTTCAAGTAATAAATGCATTTAAATAATTACAATAATACGAATAATACAGACAACCGGCCCAGGCTTGATTGCCATTTAAGTAAATTCAAAATAGCACTTTAATGAGAGTCATGACAGCGATTTTAGAGAGAGTAAAAGGCAGGGAGGAATATATTAACTGGACTTCCACCAGTCTATAAAGTTAATCTTAAGCCTAATGCTGATTTGGTGTAGCTGGGAGTGATCGGGGTGTGATATAAGGAACGTCCATCCATCCATTTTCTGTACCGTTTACCCTACACAGGGTCGCAGTGGATCTTTTTTTTGTTGTTGTTTGTTTGACAAACTTGTCTGCCAATAAATAAAGAAAACTGAAATATTTGAAAGCATCTAAAACTGATAATATTTTTTATAATATAGTATTATAGGATTGAGAGCCTATCCTGGGAACGCTGGGCTTGAGGTGGGACATCGATCCATCACAGGGCACCACACACACACTCACATTAACACACTTGTTCAAACTTAGCGACAGTTTAACATAAGATATCCACCAGCATGTTTTTCGGAGGTTGGAGGAAAACAGAGAACCTGGAGCAAACGTGGATACATGTAGAACCTGTACAGAAATTCCTCACATTCAGTAACTCATTCCCAGAATTGAATCGGAGTGAGGTGGCAACGCTATCCACTGCACCACCATGCCACCTATGGCTAGTCATATTAGTCTTCATTTAAGGATTACTTTTTGTCATGGGTTTCCCCTCTTGCCAGGCTGCGTAAGCATTCAGCGTGCATGAACTGCCCTAAGCGCGAAGTATTGTGAGTTCTGTGTTTTCCGCCAGACCCGTACCAAGCCTTGGTTTTATGATTTTGATCCTGTATCCACCCTCGTGTTTTGATTCCTGTCTAGTACAGTTTATGCCCATTGTAGATCGCCTGACCCTCGCCTGTTTTTGACCACACTATTTGCCTTACGTTTTGGATTTGTTTGTCTGTCTCTTTAATAAAAGCTCTTATCTGCACTTGCATCCGTCTCTATATTCGCATTACATAACACTTTTGGATTATTTTCTTTCAAGTTATAAATATAAAACGATGGATTTTCGCAAAATTTTCATTAACTTTGTGTGTGTAATTGAAACAAATATGCTAGTTAAACTTGACTGTGTAATCCGTGTATAGCTTTGCAGTTATATGATTTGAAATTGAGTTGAAGGTTTACATTAGTGAGTTTACTTATGTGTAAATTTACACAAACTCAGGAACTAATTGGATTTTCATGAGTATCAAATTTCTTGTGTAAATGCTCCTACAAATTATTTATAAATAACTTCGTTCATATCCAGCATGATAAATGAGGCTCATTGTGAAGGATGTCAAATAAGCCTTAAAATATAAATGATGATGTGATGATGATTGGACTCTGACAGAAATTTGCTCCTCCAATGTAATTTATCATTCTGTGAAAAAAAATCATGAGATGCCATGTGCTCATACATCATGCACATTGGCACAAAAGTTAATTACTGCAGTCAGAAATGCTAAACACTCCAACAAAGCAAGTCGCTATTGAGATTCATGAGAAGAGTTCCATAAAAATATACTACAAAAAAAAAAAAAAAAAGAAAAAAAAAAAGGAAGAAGCAGGTGCCCATAATTAAAGGTATAAAGAAATGAGAAGTGATGAACATGACAGGTTATGGAAAGTAAGAGTGATTAACCTGAGAATATGAGTGTTTTGTCTAATTGTATTCAATCCACTTCTTCGGTACTATAGGAAAAGCATGTACTAACACCATAGGAGAACCCTTTTACTCTCAAGTTCTTTAGAGAACCATCTATTTACTGGTACCCACAAAGGGTTCTTCACAGCAGTGCCACAAGTAACCATGTTATCATGTGTTCTTTAAAAAACCCTTAGCTAGTGCTTTAAGGAACCAAAGTAAGGTTCTTAAGAGTGATGCCAGGAGAACATTTTCCCTTCTCACAAAGAAATTTATAGGGTTCAATTTAACCTGTTAAGGGATGATACCTTGCAGAATGAACCACATAGCTCAACTCAAGAACCCTATGCAATGAAAAATGGTTCTTGACAAGAAGAAGGCTCTTTGCAGAAACTATAGTGCTGTAAAGAACCACTGAAGAAGCTTTATTTTTAAGAGTGAGCAATTAAGGTTTTTTTAATTTTTTAATTTAATTTTTTTTTTTTTTAACAATTATGGACCTGTCTTTATTTATTTATCGGTTTCACTTGGCAACTAAAGCTCAAGATTTAATTTTAATGATTTCATTTGCAAAGATAACCATTTTCCTACAGGCTATTAATTACATACTGTACAGTTTGGGACAGGACTATACAGATTAGTGGGATTCACAGGCTGTTTTTATCTTATCACTCGAAATAACATTCATTCCCTTCAGTTAATTTGGGGGTGTCATGGTGGCTAAGTGGTTAGCATGTTTGGCTCACACCTCCAGGTTTGGGGGCTCGATTCCCACCTCCACCCTGTGGGTGCAGAGTAAGTTCTCCCTGTTCAGGTTTCCTCCCCAAGTCCAAAGACATGCATTGTAGGCTAATTGGCATTTCCAAATTGTCCATAGTGTGGATTGTGCCCCAAGATCTCTGGGATAGGCTCCAGGCTCCCTGCGACCCTGTGTAGGATAAGCAGCATGGAAAATGGATGGAGTTATGTGTGAGAACACTATTACAGGAAACTGTGTTCCACTTGGTGAGAGCTCATAGACCTATATACTGAAATGATGAGTGTGCTTTCTGCAACTTTTAAATGCCAGTCATTAAATAACAAGCATACATATAAACCCAGATCAGGTCATGAGTGGCAAATTTTACATTTTAGCCCCTTAATGGAGCGAAAATTATTTTCTTTTAACCCACACTATTTCCCATTTCCTTTTTTTGTCACTTGTACAAAAAGGGTGGAAGCACTTTCCTTTTCTCAGAACTGCCAAACTAAGAAAGTAAAAAGAAGGTAAAAAATTTGATCAGCGCATAAAAGAAAATCCACAAGATTAACATCACGTCAACCTAGCACAGTTAGTATCTAATTACGGACAGTAATGTCCGTTACAGGACCACATTCTCAAGTGCTCACTAGGCACAGTTAACAGATGTTTTATTTTGATACATGCTTGCATATGATGGCTAAAAGTGCCTGAGCAGGCTCATAATTTCACAGCAAGTTAGCAAGTGCTCTTACAGCTTTGTGCTGCTGCAATTTGGCAACAACAGCAGCAAAGTGAAGGAGACATTATTGATTCATATCAAAATGGACATGGGGGGAAAAAACAAAACAAAACAATGAAGTACCAGTTTAACAAGCAAAGGTGAGCAACGATTTTAAAAGGTCCCTCATCTTCCAAGTCAATAATCTAGCTGTAACAACAAACACTTCAGAGATCCGTGTTTAAAACTGCAAATTGCAGCGTCGTGATGCTTGCTGTCTCCATTGCAATGCCACTGGGAACATGGGGAAAAGTTCAATTACAAAAACACACGAACTAGCAAAAAAAAAAAAAAAAAAAAAAAAAAAAAAAAAAAAAAAAAAAAAAAAAACCTGACTGAAATTAAAATGGTGTGAAATAAAAAGCAATGGTTTTTAATGAAAAATTAGGCAAATCAAACATGCCAATTTGACATGCTTGGCTTTAAGTGCACAGTGCTGGCACTAAGCACTGTTTTCACTGTGACTTAAATCCAGTTAATAAATTTCAGGCCATATTGCTAACTGTGGGGCTTCCTGGAGCTTTTGGCATGACCTCGAAGCACTGCACTGATGACAGTCAACAAAATGGGAGCATTCAGGACTATAATGAGCCTGCATGCTTTTCTCACATTTCTGCTTTATGGTAACTGGTGATCATTACCAAACATACGGTATAACAAGCAGCATAAACTCAGAAGCTCTCCACAAATGCTTATTTGCTTTTAAATATTTTTTTTTGCAATTGTCTAATAAATGCTATATTTATCCAGTCGATTTTTCTTGCACTTGCTGATTCTGTTTTGTTGTTCCTATACTACTTTGTATCAGGATTTCAACAGGGTGCATGTATTGACATGATTAAGCCATGCAAACATATCGGAGCCATATATCCACCTAAAATGTACACATGCACAGAACTCCTTCTCATCTCTCCCTTTTCACATCTTCTCACTCTTCTCTCCTTTTGCTCTCCACTGCCCTTGACATTTTCTTAGAATCTCTTGTGCTGTCCAGGCCTGCATATGTCATCTCCTTTCATCCATTTTCTTTCACTCAGTATCTCAATTTCCTTTTATTCCTCTCTCCCTTGATTTCTCTCATTGTATGTTGACCCCCACCCCTCAAAGATTTTCACTTTTCATCCATTCGCCTTATCCTATATCCCTCCCTTTATATAGCATCAAAATGAAAAAGAGCAACTTTCAAATTTTCATGTCTTGAGGCTTAACAGACAGCAAATGATATGATTTTTGACAGCTATGTGCAGGTGAATGAGTGAGCGTATTTATATTTGTGTGTGCTGACTCGGAACTGCTGCAAGTGTGTGTGTGTGTGTGTGTGTGTGTGTGTGTGTGTGTGTGTGTGAGAGAGAGACAGAGAGAGAGAGAGAGAGAGAGAGAGAGAGAGTATTTTTGAACTTATTGTTCACTTTCATTATCTATAACATTCTTGGTGTTTCAGCAGCAAGGCTCAGCAGTAAAGACTGGCAGGAATGACTAACCAATGCCAGTATGGGTGAATTAGCAAGACGACAGTCACCAAGCTGAATAAGGGTGTAACCACACATGAATTATTTGTAATGAACAGACAATTTGTTCTAAAATGTGTTGTAAATTTATAAGTCACAGGGCATCTGGTTGAGAGTAGAGGCTACAAAAAAAAAAGTCACACGAACAGGAGATTTCTACTTTCATGCCAGTGAGTGTACAGATATAAAGTTTGACAAAGAAAGATCACATTAATTAACATAAACATGAGTCACTGCATGATGCATTTACAGCATTCATTCATTCAACTTTAGTAACTGCCTAGTCAGGGTCGCTGTGTTTTAAATTAGGTTGCTAGATTATTATTTTTTATTTTGGTAAATAGACCCAACTAAATTTGTTAGAAGATATCACATGCAGGTATAAACAAACATAATCAATGTGTAAGTGGGATTAAAACAAAACAATCCCATGCATATATCTAGACTATCCATCCATCCATTTTCCAAACTTATCTGTATCCTACACAGGGTAGCAGGGAAGCCTGGAGTCTATCCCAAGGAACTCAGGGCACAAGGCAGGGGCCAACTCATCACAGGGCACAATCACACACATTCACACACTACGGACAGTTTGGAAAAACAGTGCATGTCTTTGGACTGGGGGAGGAAACTGGAGTACCCAGAGGAAACCCATGAAGCACGAGGAGAAAATGCAAGCTATGCACATACAGGGCAGAGGCAGGACTTGAGCCTCCAACCCCAGAGGTGCCAGGCAAACACTAAGCCACCATACCCCCCTAGTTGAGACTAATGATCACCTTACCAGTGTTTCTGGGAACAGAGTGGTAGGGTTAATATAAAAAAATGCCACTTGTATGGCACATTGGTTTGGTGAAAGAGGACTCTTCTCCCTTTTAGGTAGATCAGTCTGAGCCCCTGATTGCACTAAATATTGTCATTTTCTTTTATCTACAGTAAATGGTGTGTTTGGGTCCATTCATTATGATTACTAAGATGCTAGGATTAATGTGAGCTTAAATCAGCCTTCCTTATGATCCAATTAAAGAAATATAAATTAATTTCAGGTTTGTATCCTGCGGATTTGGTGAAGGTGAAGAAGAGACTTTTTTTTCTCTTTTTACATAGACCAGGACTGCAACACATTTCATCCTATAGATAATAACTACTGCGAACAAATGCAACAACATTAAGAACGGACCCAGAGAACAGTGCTTTCAGAGAATATTGACTATCACCTCCATAACCCAGCATTCATTTCATCGTTTCCTGCATTTCAGTATCTTCTAAGTTCCATTAGCTATTTTAACCCATGACTGGGTCATGCTTTTTTCCATCACCTCAGAATACCTGCCAGTTGAAGTCCATCTCGAGCAATCTTCATCCACATCCTAGCAACCTAGCAATATCAGATCATGTGTTTGGCTTTAGTAATGCAAAAATAAATTTCAGCACTGTCAGAAAGAGGTTTAATGATTATGGAGTTTAATGGTGAACTCTTGCATTGCCTGTCCTGATATCGGTATGCTTGCCCTTTGAACAGTTGACATTATAAAGAGCACTCTGTGATGTGTGTGCAGATTTAAGACTGAGGCTTTAATGCTCCGAGGCTCCCTACTGTGATCATAATGGACGACAGTGACATTATATCCATATCAATAAGGGGAAGGCATGACAATGAAGGATTTCTCCATAATGCTTAATCAGCGATCTTTCACTCACATACACACATAAACTCACACGCATACACACATGTTTGTCTTTGTATCCTTGTGTAGAAATTTAAGTCTGACCTTAATCTCAGTAACCAAAATGCAACATTTAGACTCTTTTAATTTTTTTTAATAAAAGCTGCAGATTTTGTAGAAGAAGAAAATGAAGATGAAGAATTGAAAAAACCTTTGTTATTCTTTGTTCTTCATTTTCTTCATTTTTAGGAAAATAAAACAATCCATGTAAATGTAAATTGGCAAATAAATGTTCAGTCTCTCCTGCTTGTTTATTTACTTTTATGAAATTTTATCCAAAATCTTATCTCTGAATACATGCCCAATTCTTCATATACTTCCTTCAAATGACATATCTTTGCATTTTTATTAAATAATTGTGTAAAATAGCAGGAAAAGTTTGTATTTACAAATTTAAGTTTTAAGCAGAACTAAGTTATCATCCACATAATTTCCAGCTTTCTGTTGGGGCATACACTGTCAGAAAAAGGATTCTTTGAATAGTTAAGGGTTTCTGGCTTCCGAAAGAAGCTCCACTTAAATCCTCTCTCTCAAAGAAAAACACTTCACAGTAGGGTGTTACAGCATACAGAACCTTCTCTAGGAGGGAGAAACTGAGAAAAAGGTCTATCAAATATTAGCACACACTTAACACTAGTCTACATCAGACATACTGACAGTTAGATCTGACTAAATTATAACACAGTCCCTCCAGAATTTATTGATTTTGTGATTGCAGAAATTAAGGCAAAATCAAGCAAACTCCGCAATATTCAGAGGAGCTTGCAATTTTTCAAAATTACTGCAGATTTTCCAGAGATTTGGGCAAAGACGTGTCATGTGACGTCATCACAACGCACATGCAGCCAAAGCCCTGCACATCACTGCGAAAGACAATGCAAAACAATTTTCTGCAACTGCAGTTTTGCCAATTCAAGTATTTTTCCGCAAAATATGCACAAAAAACTCAAGCATTTTTGGCAGCAACAATCACAAAAAAACTCCTGTTAAATCCTGATAACACTACAAAAACAAAACTACATCTTGTCCATGGAAATACAATTGGATAACAAAAATCAACTGGACAGAAAGTGAAGAGTTGAAGACTGGAAAAACCAAGCAATGTTTAGCTTTATGTGATATTGCCCACTGTAGTATAAGATTCCTGTTCCTGGCTGACAGGTGAGGAACCTGATCTGGTCTTCGGTTGCTGTATCCCATCCATCTCAAGGTTTGACATGTGCATTCACAGTTGCTTTTCTGGCCATTCTCCGTTGACCTCTCTCATCAACAATGCATTTCTACCTGCAGAACTGTCACTCGCTGGTTATTCGTTGTTTTTCGCATCATTCTGTGTAAACTCTTGAACAGTGGTCACCAACCCTGTTCCTGGAGATCTACCTTCCTGAAGACTTTTGTTCTAACCATAATCGTGCCCACCTGACCATCTAAGCATTGCCTTAAGAAGTTCTTGATCAACTAAAACAGGTGTATTAGATTTTGGTTGGAGATGAAACCTGCAGGAAGGTAGATCTCAAGGAAGATGTTTGGTGATTACTGCTCTAGAAACTGTTGAGTGTGAAAAACCTTTGGAGACCAGCAGATCCTAAAATACCAGCCCGTCTGGCAATAGCAACCATCCAACCATGGTCAAAGTCACTGAGATGTCATTTTTACCCCATTCTGAGGTTTGATGTGAGCATAAACCGAAACTCTTGGCACTTGATTGGCTGATTGATGAGCAGGGGTACTGGTGTTTCTAATAAAGTGGACAGTGAGTGAGTGAGTGAGTGAGTGCATATTTGAGAAAGAAACAGAGAGAAAAGGATATGAAGGTGTGCAAATGGCTTTGCTCCACCATTTGCTTGCAGGTACTTAATGTAGCCCTTAGCCTCCAACGCACCTCCTACAAGCCGCACTTCATCCCTCCTTTTCTTCCTCCTCTCTCTTCGCTGCCATTTCAGACCCATGTTTGGTCAGACTGATAAAGCCTGCCTGCTCAAGATTATTTTTGGAATTTTGAATTTTAAAAAGGTCTCCATGGTATTTTGGCAAGTGTCATGCCATCAGTCATTCAAAAACACATAATCTTTAAGAGCTTCCTCATCTGTCAGAGCACAGAAGATGATTTTCTGTTGATGAATCAAGGATCAAGACAACAACATCAACACACACACACACATACACACACACACAAAAACAAAGCAATAACCCCAGTCTCTGAAATCTTTAGCAGACTGAAAATAAGAGTAAACTGAGGTGCAATTTTTTTG
The DNA here is from genome assembly GCA_023630585.1 of Cranoglanis bouderius. Lineage (NCBI taxonomy): Eukaryota > Metazoa > Chordata > Actinopteri > Siluriformes > Cranoglanididae > Cranoglanis > Cranoglanis bouderius. The sequence continues at coordinate 12,406,980 of CM042557.1, forward strand.
CTCATTTTCATATGATTTCAATTAAATCTATTTTCACTCAGAATTTATACCATGCAGTAGTAAACTGCAGTTACCCAGATCTGATTTGTCTTTCATATAACTGTTTATGAAATTACATCCTTCGCTGATACATTTGCATATAATGTTGTTCTGTGACATCTAATTTAAGTAAACAGAACCAGTTCCACACTGTAGAGGATTATGTAGTCTTGTTTGCTCTATTCTGAGCCACTTTGTACTAATACAAGATTCATTTTATCAGAAAGACCTCAAATTTTAATTATCATTAATCATCTATTTTTATAGCTATTATTTTGGTATCATAATTACTTTAGGATAGCTTATTTCATAGCGTAGTTCATAGTTTTTTTTTTTTGTTTGTTTGTTTTTTTTTTTGGGGGGGGGGGGGGGGGGGCTGGTGGATGTATGAATGGTTTCAGACTGCTTTTTTTTACTTTTTTTTAATTTAAAATTTAAATTTGGAAAAAAAAAGTACATGTAGAAATCACACAGGTTATTCAGAGCCAATGCTTAGATAGCCAATGATTAGACGATAATATAAATATCTACTTTAAATTGTTTAGTTTGCCACATCCAGCATTTATTTATTTTTGTTTGTTTGTTCATTTTGTTCATTGTCAATTGCCAAATATCCAGATCACTACTACAGTGCCACATCTCTGGCCTTAGTCTTTGCATCATATCACTTTCTCACAGCAGTTGAACTGTGCTTGAATTCACTAGAAACAAGACTGATGTCATCTCACTCAGATGGTCTCAGAGAAGTTTTGCTCCACACTTAAGTGTGATGGTCTTTATGAACAGTATGAAAATGCACTGTGGTTTGATTCAAATGCACTAAATACTGCATGTGTTTAAGCATCCTAAACAGTCAATTCATTGCAACAGATTATAACTTCCTGCAATTTTAACACTGACTTCAAGTAGATGCTCATGAACACATCAGGGTAATGTATAAGATATACTAAAACCATGCCAGAAGGGAACTGGCACTTGCAAAAAAATGTCGAATAAGTGTCTCAGGTTATAAACGTCACTATCCCCTCATTACTGTTATTTTAGTGAGTAAAGTGTCACCCGTGTGACCTAATCATAATGATCGGGCCTGATTGAATCCCTGCTCTACTCTTCAATATGTCATTCCTGTCAGGCTGATAAATGAAACAAGAAGGATTCTTCTGTCTCTCCCTCCATCTGTCTCTCACTCTCTACCTGAGGATCTCTGAACACCCAGATCGGAAAGAGAAAGACGAGGCTCATCGCTCACTTCATTACCCCATCATCATTACTGCAATGTCCTCTACGTGAGGAGCACTGACCTCGTTCTTATCTCAGCCCACACAGGCATGAGGATCGAATCTTCTGACTCCCACCCACCACTGCAAGGCCACAAAACACAGCATGAAGTGGACACAGAGTCAAGGTTACAGGAGGCATTTTATGCGTGTGAACTGAGCAGAACTAATGAGCAGTCTGTGGTGAGATGTTCTTCCAAAACCCATTCATTTCAGTAGACACTCAGAACCATCTACAGATGAAAGAAACAGTGGCATTAAACTCTGTATGGACCTCACTATCTCCCTGCTTCAGTTTGCCCTGTTTCCCTCCTCCTCGTGCACACATTTTATTCCTCGCTATTCGAGCATAGCCTTGTTTTACAGCACCAATAAAGCACAAATGCAATTTTATTGCCCAGACCAGAATACAGAAAAATTTATAGCACTCATGCCTTTCATTTCCTCTCAGATTCGCAGAGTATGTGGTAATTGGGGCCATTTTTCTTAACGAACAACTAAAACGTCTTCTCAAGAGAATCTGAGGGGCATACTTACCTGCCCGCATCATATAAATGCTAACAATTGCTCATTATATTACAGCATTCACTAGACAGATTGCAGTGAGATTGCTCCCAGCACTTTGCCAGCAAAAAAAATATAACATGTTTTAATCATTTAAACTTTCAGAGTTGCTGCCAAGTCCTTGCAAGTGCAATAGTGCAATGTCATATTAATTTCCTTATTTTAATGGCTGCATACTTCACTTAATGTTTAGATTAGCCTTAATGCTACTGCAATTTAATATCCGCCTGCCACTTTGTTTGAGCAGCAGCTAAGATACTGCTTTACAGTGTAATTATTGTTGGCACACTGATATTGTGCACAGTTTATCAAAGAGCTAAAGTGTTTTCCAGAGCTTGATGTCTCTGGTTAACATTTCAATCAGTTGGCATGCAAAATGGAAGAGTTTTTTCCATTTTATAATTATGAACTGCAGTTACATTTTATATATTTTCCATAAGGTCAATAGCAATGTACTTACACTTTTTTATGATTTAAAACATTTTTTTTTGTTTTGTTTTACAGATATTAGTATATGTTGTATTTAAATGAACTGCACACATCATTAATGTTTACTGTATGCATTTGCAAATGTCCTGAAATCAGTACTGATCTTTTTTTTTTTTTTCTTCTTCTTCTTCTTCCAGATTTCTTTCTTTCTGCTCCAGTCTGTTCCAGGCACTCTTCAAATTGGACAGTATTCCTTCTTCATTTTCTTTCTCTCTGATGTTTTACACCTTCATCGACCGAGTGGCTCAGCAAGACTCAATTAATAACAGAGAAAGATTAACGACTTGCCCCTTTTTTTTCTACCCACCATGCCCATGGGGCTCAATTTATCTTCAGGAATTTGCAGCATGGACAGAAAAAAAAACACATGATTGACACTCCTAACCTTCATTGGGAAGTAATTCTCATCTTTAGCACTCAGAGATCTAATTAATTAGTGGAATCTCATTTCCTTGCTAATGCAAGTGGACAGAGGCGTGATAGAGGAGAAAGGGTAGGGAAAGTAAGAGAGAGGGCCAGGAGAAATAGGGAATGCTATTTCTCATCACTGTCTGGAGCTGAACTCCATCTGCCACACTCACTCCAGATGACAGGGCTGCCAGACTGCTACTACACACACCAACGTCCGTTATACTTGATATACTGCATCTTTGACTGAGATAGTAACATAAATTGGGTATGCTGAACAGACTTCAAAAACGAATGAGCTAAATTAAAGTGAACTGCATATTACATATGCTACATCTCAGTTAAACTGCACTCAAAGTCTAAATGCAATCAAAGTTCACTTAGCCCTAACATTCAACTTTAGATGGATAACATAATCTAGACCAGGGGTTTTCAAACATTTTTGGGCAAATGAACCTGAATGTACCATATAAATATTCTGCTTGTGAATCCACATTCAATAAATGCCTCAGCATATGTTCATGTAAGTTTTCTTGACTTCCACTGAATCAGAGTCGCTCCAAATTTTCAAGTATATTAGGCTTAAAATAGTAGACATCAGTTAGAATGATATGCATAATATTGCTCTGTAAAGTACATTTACAGCATTTGACACCCTTATCCAGAGCAACTTACATTTTTATTTCATTTATACATCTGAGCAGTTGAGGGTTAAGGGCCTTGCTCAAGCCCCTGAGCTATCATAATGTCAATATCTAGAACCTTTAAAGGTTATTCTGTAGTAACGCTTAACAGTTCTATGTACAATCCTAACAGAGTCTTTACCTTATTTTTCTTATATTGTTATTCTTTTATTATATTGCACATTTGCAAGTGCACTTTATGTAGAAATGTGTAGATGTAGTAGTCTTGTAGTCCTGTGTTGTTTTATGTAGCACCATGGTCCTGTGGGAACATTGTTTCGTTTCACTGTGTACTGTACCATCCAAGGAAAAACCATTTATGGATGCATGCTATACACACTTAACTATTCAAAATAATCTCCCAAGTGGTGCAACAGAAATTCATTTGCCCTACAGTTCGAATCACAGAGATGCCACAGTCATCCATGGAGTTGAGAGAGCAAACTTGGCCTTGATACCTGGTTGGGATGGATGGCATACCCTCCCACCCCTGTTAATTACAGTGACATTAGTCAATCACAAGCATCTGTGAGCTAATGCATGCAGAAGCGGGTAGATGGAGCTTTACCCTGAGTCTGTTACACTGCCCTGTGATGCAGCATGAGCAGCACTTAGGCAAAAAAAGTCATTTGCTGGCTTCATAAGTTACCCTCCTCAGTTGGTAGCTGTGATGTGAGAGGGGAGAGTGTGCCTGGTGGGTGGGAATTGGAAAATGACCAAATTGGGGAGAAAATAGAAAAAAAAAAACTATCCAAGGAGTAAACTTCTCTAGTCCTTGGGACCTATGGCCTTGCACAGTTTCCTAATCGCAACACCTGATCCAGCTCATGAAGCGCTTGATAATTAGGTGTCAGGCATGCTGACAGTAGTGAAAACCTGTAACTCCACAGCATAGTGTGTCTCTGAGACTGGAGCAGAGAACCACTAGAGTGCTAACAGACACTGATGTAGAATTGGGGAAATGAGCCTCAGTCTATTCAGACTCATTAGTCTTTAGACTAATTTTTTGACTGTATGAGGAGTGATCTTTTCACTAGCTGCAAACTCAAATCTATATACTAATAACACCAGTTCAGTGACTACTGATTTATAATAGATAGATGGATGGATGGATGGATGAACAGATAGATAGATAGATAGATAGATAGATAGATAGATAGATAGATAGATGGATGGATGGATGGATGGATGGACGGATGGATCGATGTTGATAAATATCCTGATACTTTAGTCTGGAGGTTAAGAATTATCTATAGATAGAGCTTTCATCAATAGAATAACTCAAAACCCACCCCCAAATCAACTTGTATTCTGAATTAGGAAGAGTGATTTACATACAAAAACCTAATAATATAAAGGGCTTTGAAATGTTCTTCTCATGGAGGAGTGTCTAAGATCCATCTTCAAGTCTCCATCCTTGTGAGAGATTAAAGGATGAGATTCAGTGCAGTTACTGACCCTAGAAGAAACACCAAATATTATATCATTATTATATATTCGGGTCGTTAGCGACCCAGAGTATATATCTAATGCAGATGGATCTCTAAATTGCCCCAATAGTATAAAACTGTCCTAATATTTTATCAACAATTACAAAATAATAAAATACAGCATATTTAGTTATATTTTGAAATTTTATTTGTCATCAAACAGACGCAAAAAAAATACACCATTAAAATTATACACTAATAATTCACTCGCTAAAATAGTGAAAGTATTGCAACATTTTCATTAAATCGTCAGTCACCATAACAAAATTAAAATCATTACAATATTTAATATTGTCATAATTAAAGTCATTTTATAATGTATCATTTTCATGGCTAAAAAAATATATTATTAAGTAATATTTTGATAGGCAAATGTGGCACCTTCTGAGCTTCCCCCAGTAAATTCAGCATCTGGCTCATATTCGGGATCCGGATAAATCAATACGTTACTCTCAGTAGGCTACTATCGTGTTCATAATCATCAAAATCAATATTTTGTTCGCTGACAGCATCTTCAACAGATCCACCGTCAAACGATGCTAATATTTGACTAGAAACTTGTTCTGCAGTAAATATTGTTTCGCAGAAAAATATACTTACACTATTACATACCTCAGGTCAGTAGTGACCCTATAAACTTTTTTTTTTTTTTTGCAATAAATGTATTATAAAACAGATATTATTTGACAATTTTATATATTTTTTTGTTATACTGTTGATAATAAATAGACTGAGGAATACTAAGAAGCTGGAGGTCTAATGTGAAAAAATTAATGAGGGGGAGGGTACTGGATGATGTCCTGGATCGCTAACGACCCAAAGTATGTCTTTAAGGGTTAATTGTCAATTGGGGTGTGAATAATTTCAAAACCAGTGTTTTGCAGAACCTTTTGTATTAAAGTAATAATAATAATAATAATAATAATAATAATACTAATAATAATAATAATAATAATAATACAATATGTTTACATATACTATACAGAGATAAGCTAAAATAATCATTAAATATATGTGGTTCATTGTATATATATTCAGTTGTGCTTATTTTCATGAAAGCTGCCATTAACTTTGGAGGGTACTACAGACAGACAAACAGACAGAGAGACAGAAAGAAGAACAGATAGAGAAAATTACACAAATAACTAAATTGGACATGAAGTCACATAAGAGATGATGTGAACATTACACCTGAAGTAAAAGCAGCAAAAGTTAATAATGTACCAGAAAAAGGAAGAAGATTGTATGAAAGGACATAGAGAAACTCTACCCAAGGCAACTTCATGAGCCTGAAGCAGTTCCCAACTCCACTTATGAGTCTATTTTGCAACCAACTAAAGCTCAATCTCTACATGATAATGGCTGAATGAATGGGAATTTATATACTTTATACAGTGAAGTGCCACCAAATAATACAATAATGCAATGTTATCAAGTGATGCTAGGGTCCCTCATGCTTTCAATCTATTTGCATATAGATGAAATGCTATAATAACTCCAGCCCCACCTGCAGGAGTAAATATTTTGCTGTCTGTTTTGTCTAGCCGTCCTGACACCCACAATGAGCCACTAATTGAAGACTGGAAAGAATCTTTATATGGCGACTGACATTCAATTACGTGGAGGGGAGATCAGATTAGGCGCAGGCCCAGAAAGCATGTTTGAAAAGCCCATTTGGTGTGCAAGTGCAGCCGAGAGGCAGGGGCTATCATCTGAATGACTGTTTGGGATCTGGCTGAATGAAGCTGCTGGGAATGAAATCACTATGCTATGACCCATGATTAATTGGCTGTCGTGTGAGTGTGTGTGAGCGAGAGACAGAAAGAGGGATTGGGGGGCAGCTCGTGTGAGAGCAATGTGAAGAAGAGGCTTTTCAGTTCCTTTTAATAAAACATAACTTGAATATGTCTACTGAGTGAAACAGGTGATCTGCAGTTGGTGTTGCATGATATATTTGTAAGTATTGCATAAACATTGTATGTAAGTATTGTCTTGCTTGTAACATAGTGACATAATGAATTCCCCTGTATGTGGTAAGTACTAATAATCTTCCTGACTAATCCTTAAGTGTAGTGATGACCACTAAACACATCCAAGTGTGCCAATACTTTAATCTTTACAGAACATATAGAAAAGTTGTTTGTGTGCAACATTATCAGACAACAAAACAACAAAATTACAACGAGTCACATATTTTCTGTTGTCCTGCTGTTCTTGTGGGTCAAGACATCACCCTTAGCTAATATACAGTAGGGAGTGGTCAAAAAGCAAAGGATGCCATTTGGGGTTTGGCCTAACTTAAAAATGGTGGATTTTACCTAGATCATGAGTAGGAAATGGACTGTACAGTCAAGCTAAATACATTGTTTGATAAAACTGTGATATTGATTATTACATCTTTTTTTTAAGAAAAGAAAAACTTTGGTAGGGACTCACAAGACAATCAATGCACTACTGAAGATTGCAGTGCACTCAACATTGGTATACTTCTGGACAACCAACTATCCTTCACGCTTCACACTGTCATGCAGGTGTCTCTTTTACAACATCAGGAGGATCTGGCCTTTCCAGTCCATAGATGCCATTCAGATGCTACTTCAATCTTTTGTCATCTTGATGTTTGGACTATTGCAACTCGCTCCTGGCAGATCTGCCCCTGCGCATTATCCAACTCCTGCAACTGATCCAGAATGCAGCTGTAACACTTGTTTCCAACCTCCCCAAAGTTTCCCCACAGAGCCCATTGCTACACACCCTCCACTGGCTTCCTGTAAATGTAGGATTTACAATGCTAATGCTTACCTACAAAGCCCAAAACGGACCAGCAGCCACTTACTTTAAGGCACATCCCGCTTTGCGCCACAAGCCTCTAGCATGGCTTGACTGATCCCACTGTCCCTCAAAACACAAGCAAGACATGCATCAAGACTCTTCTCTGTCCTGACTGAATTTCCCCTGGCTCTTCAAACAAAGACTAAAGACCTACCTCGTCACCAAGCATGCTTCATGTTGTAGCAACCTTCTCCAACAGGGTTTTAGCTCAATGATATTCTTAGTCCCTGACCTAATGATCTTGCATGAAGGTAAGTTTTTGATAAAGACTACAAAGCACTTCTGTAAGTTGCACTGGATAAGGGTGTCTGCTAAATGCTGTAAATGTAATGCTATTCAAGCCAGAAGACATTCCTTATTTCTATTGTTTGACCAATCAGTCGTTTGTTAAGTTGTGAGCGAAAAAGATTAAAAAATGTACCACAGCTATAGCATGCAGCTACATCATGGTTAATTTGTTGTCTGCAGAGAGAGCTCGCTATGTGATTTGGAATAACAAAAAAGCACATACTCACATGTAACTGGCAATGAGCAAAACATCTGATATAGTGTGCACTACCGGTGACATAACAGCAGGTGCTTAAAAGCAGGTGCAAATCCTGAATAACTAAACTAATTGCCAGGTAATTAGTGAACCATTCTGCATGGTGTCAGGTACACAAATCCTGTTTCAAGTATTTCCTGATGGCAGCAGGCACTTTTGGAATGACAAGACGCACCAAAGGACACACAAGATTTTGACTGAAGGATTTGTTAATCATGAAACTGAACCAATACACTATCACACTTTTAATCTCCATCTTGTTCATACACCCGCACAGTGCTGCTGTTTAGCACCTGAATAGGGAGCCTGGCACCAGAGCTTCCAGGGTATTTCCCATTTAGCTTCCATCCATGTCTGCTGTATTCTATGAAAGGCATTGATTACTTTGGCTAAAAGCATAAGCAGACTCCACATTAAAGAGCATGAATCCAGTTGTATATCTAGCCTCATACCCACCTCACTCTGAACTCTAAGCTACAGATTGCTATATTAAACAGAAATATATCTTGATATTAGCATAGAAACCTTCAAGTATATAAAGGCTGCTAATCAGAAAAGTGACGTGTTAGCAGTATGAAACATCCCAGCATGCATCACAGCAACCTACTGATAGGCAGAAACACTTTTTTATTACTGCAACTATCTTGAGAACAGTTCTAAAGCTTTTTAAAGACTACAGCTATGTGAGATCAGCAATGTGAGCCCATGAATAAAACAAGTAAGAAGTGATAATGAATCAGAGAAAGGTGAGCATGATCATTATTGCAGAAACACTCTCTGGGAAAAAAAAAAAAAGGTACAAAGGTAGCATTGTTTGTCACTGAGGTAATACCTTCAAGGTTCTGTCTTTGTGAACCTAGAAATCAGAACCACTTATAGGAAACTGCATTCATATTGTCAGCCAAATATATGTAAATAAAAGGGAACTAAGGTACAAAATATATGCCACTGAGAGTACAGTGACAAACAATGGTACTGTTTTGTACATTTGTCTGAGTGAAAACAGTGGCATACTTTTTAAAAGGGCATACCATTTACTTTTGTGTTTTTGTTTTTCTTTTTTTACTAAATGACATACAGTATATTTGACTTGGACACACTTTGTATAATTCTCGGTTAATGCTTTATAGCACATCGTTGTTGAATTCCCGATTCTGATTAGTCAGAAAGTGTTGATCAATTTTCTATAACAACAGCTTTGACAGTAATTCCAGCTGCAAGACAAAATCACAAGTTTATATTAAGGTACTCATTCTAATATTCTAGTATATTATATTATATTATTATAATATAATATTATAACTTACACAGGGACTTGTTTTCTGTAAGGAGATGTGTTTTTTTAACATTCTGGAAGGAGTCTCCAGTGTCAGTCAAGGATAAATTCTAAATTTACATTTTCCAAATCGGGGATGGAGGACTTTGCATTTTCTTAGTAACATGAAAAGTTCAATTTCTTTAGTCTTTTTGTCTTTTTTACAGAGTGAGGAAAAAGAGGCTAGTGAGGGAACAGCTGTTAAAAGCTCCTGTAATATAAATGATAATGGGAACTAACTTGTTTTCAGAGGATGTTACACAACATGACCCGTAACTATAAATTTTAAAGAATTAAAAAATATATACTGTATATATATATATATATATATATATATATATATATATATATATATATATATATATATATATATATATATATATACACATACATACATACATACATACATACATACATACATACATACATACATACATACATACATATATATATATATATATATATATATATATATATATATATATATATATATACATACATACATACATACATACATACATACATACATACATACATACATACATACATACATACATACATATATATATATATATATATATATAAAGTGCACAATGTGTCATTCTTTAATAAAGAGATAACAAATTGCTGTGGTATAAGAGGAACAAAACACTCCAGGATGTTTTATTAGAAAATGCTCGACTTCTGGGTTATAACAAAATTTTTCTGTGGATGTTCCACAGTATTAAATGTAACTATAAATGGATAAAAAAAAGTATGACATGTAGACCTGCACTTAATTAAACATGTAACTGTTGGCAAATTGGCAAATTGCTGAGGTATAAGAAGAATAAAACACTTCAGGATGTGCTGTTATCAGAGAATAATCAACACCATGATGGCTCTCTGCTTTGATCACGTCACATCAGCCCATTGTTGATTATTTTCCTATGTCAGTATGTCCCAAAGTATTTAATTCCTTACACATCTCACAGAAATCGATGTCCATTTAAAGTAGGCATTTTCTATCTTCTGTAAAATGTTGAAGTGAAAAACTACATTTTACATTTGTAGAAGACATTTTTAAGTTCTTTTTGAGCTTCTATTTGGCAGATATAGATTTTCCCTGACAGCTCAGAATGCAAATTACACAGATTGTTCCTGAAATAAACTATAATAGTGTGAGCTGTCTGTAAACTCATCATTCTTTACAAGTTGTGAATCAAATCAATTACATATCAAAGACACTTAGCACCTCAGTAAGATTGCCTTAGCATTTTTTTTTTCTTTTTGTATAATTTAACTGAAGTAATGGAATTTCTGCAATCTGAAAGTAACTGTAGTCAGTCTGCCATCTTTGTCTACTCCAAACATCAGATATTGACTTATATGAGAGCCTTATATGATGTTTGGTGTGGAGTATTGAAAATCACTCAAATCTGTTTATGCTGAGAAAACTGACTGCAGACGTAATATCACCAAGAAAAGGTCACCGAATGCAGACAGAAGTGTGTACTCCACTGCCTTGAGCAAAGAACAGAAATGATTTAGTGATAGTGAAAGCTTTCTACTCAGTGATAGCAGAGGAGGTTTCTACTCAGTTAATCACATCTGCTGAGAATCTGCTACATCAGATATGTTAACAGAGGTTTTAAACACTCATGTCAAACACATCATTACTCATGCGTGCTGTTCTGAATAACAAGTGAAACACACTCACTCCACACTTCCATACTTCACCATTCTCATCAGTATGTTATATTAGAAATGACAGCCTTCCATTGATCCAAATGTTCATGTGGGGGGGAAAAAATGTACATCTAAACACCTCGAGTAATATCTTGTCAAAAAATCTGAGTTGCAGAAAGGAGTTCAATGCAGCTCAATGTTTTCCCCACACTCTTTGAAATTGCTGTGAAGTCAAATCACCTAGTCATGCTATTTAAAAGCACACAAGCTGCCACGTCTTGCATTTATGAAGGTCAAGCACGTTAATAGCTCACTATGTACCTAAGTTTGCTTGTGAAGGAAACACTTCAATGTTGCCAACAATAGCCAAACAACACCTGTTATTTAATTTGCACTTCTATGTCTCTAAAGATTTCGACATGCACAAACTTCACACCTACTCAAGTTAAACCATTGGATGTCACCTTGAAAGTGGCATGCAGCACCTGCCACATGTTACACCCCTGAGCATGTCTGAAACAGAAATAGAGCTTGCGGGACTAGTGCAGTGTATCAGCAGAAGTAAAGAGGAAACTGAATGTGACTCAAAGCTTGAATATCAGTAAAAGAAATACATCAGAAAATACTATAAATAAAATGACTATAAACCAGCATCAATATGTCCTGTTTATTTAAAAACCGATCAGCCTTCATGATACAGACTCACACATAGACACACATGCACACCAATACTGATGTTTATGTCATGCAAGTACACTGTTCCGGCTGACGGGTTTTCAGTCGGTCTTGTTGGACACAGCCGATACTGGTGGCTAAGTGTGTATAACCTCAATTAAACCACGCTCTAAGTGTCTGACAACAGCTAATATTTCTCCTGCAGCAGCGGGCCGAATTGATGTTCCTGCATTCGTCACCCCGCTGAAAAAGCAATCATGCCGTTGTCTCGCTCCGCTGAGGAGACGCAGGAAACACTGCTTCCAGTTGCTCATTAGCATTCTAACACCACAAACACCAGCTACCCACAAGACAGCGTAGCACCAGCGTTTCAGAGACGCCTACTCCTCCTGTCTCCACACCCACGTTCAGAACTCACAAGCAATTAATTCCAGACTCTAAAACTATCAAACAAGCAGATAACATAAGTAATAACAACAGGAACAAGGAGGAATCTGAATCATATGCAAATACACTATGTGGATACCAATAGCTAGTTAATAAAATACGAATGCATCTCTTAAAGGAAGAATCCACCCCGAATGACTTGCATACTAAGCTTTATAATCAACATGTGATCTTCAGTGTCACCTGAGATTCATTTTGTAATGAGTTTTCATCGACATGCTGGTCCACTTTCACTTTGGTTAACAACTTCCTATACTGCACACAACTCAACTATCTGCTGATTGTGGTGCCAGTTGGATTTATGCTGCATTCAACTAAAACTCATAACTCAGAATTTTCGACCTCCTGATTAGTAAAAAAAACAAAGAAAACAGCCTCTCACCTCGGAAACTCAGGAAGGTCTCATCAACTCTGAGTTCAGCAAGTGAAGTCAAATCAACATGGCTGCTCATAACATGAACAGTAAACAAATTAGCACTTTTTTGTAACACTGACTATACAGTTAGCTGTTTTGAGGAGGTAAATACATTTATCACAGTTTGCTGGCTAGATTGTAGCTAACATAAGATGAACACTGTAGATGAACCACTGCAGTTTGCATACCAGGCTGATATTGGTGTGGAGGACGACATCATCTACCTGCTTCACAGAGCTTTTGCACATCTGGAGAGGCCACAAAGTACTGTGAGGATCATGTTCTTTGATTTCTCAAGTGCTTTTAACATGGTTCAGCCCCTCCGGCTGGCTGAGAAGCTTTCTGTGATGCAGGTGGGCCAGGACCTTGTGGCCTGGATTACAGACTACCTCACTGACAGGCCACAGTATGTCAGGCTGCAAGGCTGCTTGTCAGATGTGGTGACTAGCAACACTGGAGCACCCCAGTCTCCATTCTTGTGCACCCTCTACACCTCTGACTTCTGCTTCAATTCGGGAACATGCCACCTACAGAACTTTTTGGATGACTCCTCCATTGTTGGCTGTATCACAGATGATAAGGAGGAGGAGTACAGAGACCTTATTGAAAGCTTTATTAGATGGTGCGACAACAACTACCTCCAGCTCAACATCGGGAAAACCAAGGAGCTGGTGGTGGACTTCCGGCACAGCAAGAGGCCCCCCACCCCTGTCGCCATAAGGGTGGAGGGAGTGGAGCTAGTGGACACCTACAAGTTCCTAGGGGTGCAACTCAATAACAAACTGGACTGGTCAGACAACACTGAGGCCCTCTATAAGAAAGGACAGAGCAGGATGTTCTTTCTGAGGAGGCTCAGGTCCTTTAATGTGTGCACTAGGCTGTTATGGATGTTTTACCAGTCTGTGGTGACCAGTGTTATCTTCTTTGCTGTGGTGTGATGGGGAGGTGACATTGGGACTTGTGGGGTCAACAAACAGAACAAGTTGGTGAGGAAAGCCAGCTCTGTAGTAGGGATGGAACTGAACAGGGTGGAGGAAGTGACTCATCCTACTTGTGCTGCTGTGTCAATTTGAATAAAGGTACTTATCTTATCTTAACATGGAGGCAGCCATGTTTTTGTTTCCCACTTTGCACCTTAAATGCAGGTTGAAATTATGTAATTCCTAGTTCTGACTTCCCACTAACAAGTTATGTCAAACATGGCTTTAGTCCTTGCTCAATTTCTACCTGAAGAGAGTGATGCAGCAGTGCTTTAGTACTTTCTGTCCAGTTCTCTTACCTTCTCATCTGTACACTCTGCTCAAACAGATAAAGTTCTTGCTAATAACCTATCAATTCCATCATGCACATCATCATGTAAATGACTAGCAGAGTCTCTAACAAAATTCAGTGTAACTATCATATAGCTGCACTACATTCTGGAACTCTGACCCCAATGTTTGCAGTCTCCACTATTTCTACATGAGATTTCTCATAAATATGATATTGAACACTGCTGGAAAATGGTAAATGAGGAAAGAAGCTCTTATCGTTTATGTTTGAGATCTCTTATTAAACACTATTGTAAATGTGCTAGCAGTGTCCCCCTGTGACATCAGAGAAGCACACAACCATTAACTTCTCAGGGGAAAAACAAAAATACAGCACCAACCAGCAAATTAACACCAGAATCAGTAATCACATCACAAATATTACAATATAAACACATTTCAGGATGGAAATTTCTTTTAAGGTCACTGTGTAATAAAGCAGAATTTTGCTGTAAGAAACCATGATGCACGTACCTCTCTGTCGAGTAGGGATGGTGAGATGACAGTCACAATGTCACCTCTCTCTGGGTCAACATAGAACATGTTTGGTGAGGGCTTCTCAGGAGACTGTCTCACAATGATGTACCGCAGGACAGCATTGTCCGTGTTGGGATCATCAGCATCAAAAGCAGTCATCGTCATCACTGTGGTGCCTAGAAAAAAAAAACAACAACAACAGGAATATCACTCTGTCCTTCCACTCCAAAAATCTCAAACATTATGATTATGTTGACATTACAATGGATCTGTACATTAACTGGTATAGTATGTATTTGATTGAGGCATCTGAAATAGCTTATTTTATATTAACTGAACTAAACATTTAATTGCTTGGAGTAAATGAAATACAAATAGATTGACATAGATTGACTTATTGTCCTTGGGTGTTGTGGCGTAGTCATATCTGATGTTGTCAGGCATCGAAAATGAAACACGTTCCCGGAAGAACTGACATCTTGATCAGTGCCTGACATATCCTAAGTGCAGGCTGCAAGATGACTGGCATTTTATTATTCTTTTTGTTAAAAGTGATTTCCTCTCAATTTAGTTGTATCCATTTTTCACCCAATTATCTACACTGGAAGAAAAAAATGGTTCTTTGAGTGCATAAGGTTTCTTATGCTTCCTAGTGTGTCATTCCAATTCCATGGGGAATTTTAAAAAATTGCACTTTCTCACTCCCATAAAAAATTTTTTAAAAAATAAAAAGATAAAACTCAAACCTGAAATGTTCTGCGTGCACAGTATACTTACTTAGGTACCCCCTAAAAAAATTAGGACTGAGACTCGAACCCTTCCCATTATTAACTGACCAATCTTAAGCATTACATTTGGACTTAAGTTCTAAGTCTAAGGAACAAGAATGTGCAAAATGTTTATGTTTAGTTTTTGTGTGCCATTATACAAATATTGCCGTCATGGTTAAACCAAGTAAAAAAAAAAAAAAAACTGGTGGTTTTGCAATGCAAAGAGGTAATCGCTCAAAAAATTAGAAGAATTACAAACAGTCAAGCAACCAACTTTACAATTATTGGTCCACTTGAGATGGACCGACCCTAGTAGTTCTACATCAAGTAGTCAGTCTTGAACCAAGTGCTGCAGAACCAAAAGTCCAGGGGGGTGGACTTTGACTTCATCTAGCTCCTTATACCTAAGTGGAGTCAAATCAAAATCCTGAGGATGGAGACAAATCTGTGTTGGATGGATAAGTGTGTTTGTTGTTCTGGTTGGCGCAGCATCTCATGGGTTAAGGGTTATGGTTATCAGGTCCAGCTCAGCCTCCTGGATTAAAGGAACCTGTTTGAAGGACAATTGACAACTGCCCAATTCTGTCTACAAGAGCTGGCACACAGTTGCCTAGTGCTTAACTGTTGGGCAGGGTGGACAGGCCGTCCTTCTCACCCAGAAAACAGGGTCAATTGTGCTCTCTTGTCCATGGGTGACTATGGTGTTCTGGTATTTCAAAGCTGCATCCAGAGGTGCCAGGTAACTCATTTCCCCTTGCCTCATTGAGCTGCTTGCCCAAAAAACTTGCAAATGAAGCCAGCTGAGATGCCAACATCACACACTGGGCATGGGCCCAGGCTGAATCATAGCTGCCTTCCAGAGTTAATGGCCTCAATCACAGCCAGTAAGGTTTAATGTTTGCTTTTATTAAGCTTAGTGCCCTACATAAAGTCTGTGGCAGATAAGATGCACAAGGAGATTCAGGAAATATACAACCCCTGGTCAAATAAAATTAAGGATACATTTGAGTTAAATAGGTTAAAAGTGGTTAGGAGGCAGGGATGCTGTGCACTTTTCTCCAGTGGTTGATGTTCAAGGAGAGATGGATATTAGCATACAGCAAAGCAGTGCACCTCTAATGATTAATTACAAATGGCAAGGTGCGTGGAAGGGCTCTCTGGTGACATCCACAGCCACACTGATCTGTTCCACTTCATTGTTCAGTCAAATCAAGTTGAAAGGCACTCGCTTCATCTAACTAACACTCACACACTTGCTCACTCTCTCATACATACACACTGTTCATTTGGAATTATCAAAGGAAATGAATAAGTTGAGTAAAAGGAATGAAAAATCTTACAAATTGGTATTACAACAGAAACTGCAATAGTCTCTCTATGTCCTTGTCTCTCACTCTATCTCCCTATTCAAGAATCTAGAATGTGTACAACATGTCAAATATATGTTAATGACTACAGATCTCTACACTTCCGATTCTCAAAATGAATGTATGTCTTTGCGAGATCCGAGGAAAGACAGTTTATTAAGGGTCATAGCTGATGATATATGTAGACTTTAATAGCTTGGACAGTGCCATATTATTTTCTGTGTTGGTTCAGAGATTAAATTAACTACTTCGATAATCTCCTTCAAGCCAAAGAAAAGTGCTGCTCAATTAAATTCTGTGACCTTCTTATGAGAAGTTGCAACTGGAACATATCTAAACAGCTACTGTAAATCCTTATGGTCATGCTGCTGCATATTTTTGAAGATTTACTGCCCGTCAGACAAATCTATTTGTGTTGCATCAGTACAATTTGTGAGCACCAGAACAATCATATAAGACAAATTCACAACAAATACAGGAAAATATTGAATAAATCTAGCTTCTGATGTTGCAACTTTAGATCGTTTGCTTTATTCAAACGATCAAGATAATCCCAACTAGCTCTTTGTCAGTAGTCAAACATTAACAAAGGTGAGTATTATTGTTACATTAACCTGTCTCCAGAGTTACTCTCATAAAAATCGAGCGTGCTTTGAGGCACACAACAGTATGGTCCATAACAAAGCCATCAAGTCCCATCAGCACACACATAAATCAACAAGCACAGTTAATTGGTTAATGGGGCTGGCCAGCAAGTGAATGCAAATCATGAACCTGCAATTACGTGGCAATCACTTTGAAGATGGGCACAATTCAGGAGCTATTGTCTTCCTTTATGAACTCAATATTCTCCCTATTGCCAAGGCAGAATCAATGTTAACTGCATCGGAAGGTATAATGGAATGACCTCAAATGGCTAGACATGAACCTGTGAGTCTAGATTACTGTATTATCAGCTCTTTCCTTCTTATCTAGACTATGAGATCAGGCAATCGGAGAGATATCTCACTGTCTCGCTACACTTTCTCTCTATGAACCAGTGAAATAGATAATGTCCCATGAAAGCATGAAGACTGGAGCATGTAATTTTAAATTAATGCACTGCATAAACTTGGCATAAATAATGTAATAATATTATGTAATAATCTCAAAAAGCTAAGAAGAATGTGGATATGTCTTAATTTTTTTGGTTTTCTAATGCTAGAATTAATTTCAAATAGATAGTTCATAACTCTTATCCTACACAGTATACAATTGCACACACATTCTCACACTACAGTCAATTTGGAAATGCCGATCTGCCTACAGTGCATGTCTTTGGACTGGGGGAGGGAACTGGAGTACCCGGCAGAAACCCCCAAAGCTCGGAGAGAACATGCAAATTGCACGCACACAGGGTGGAGGTGGGATTCAAACCCGGAACACTGCAGGTGCGAGGCAAACATGATAACCAACATTAATAAACATTCAATTTAAGGTAAGCAAAGCAATTTCTAAGTCAAATGACAAAGTTCTCCTTTGTCCTTTGTACATTTTGGTCACTGTCACTATAGTCGATGTGGCCTCTTTACATTTTCTCGTTTGGCAGACAGTTTTGTCCAAAATGACTTATAGCTGAACTGAGCAGATGAGGATTAAGAGTCTCGCGCAAACAGTGACAGCTTGGCAGGACTAGAATTCAAACTCACAACCTCCAATAATCCAGAACCCTAACCACTGAACCACCACTGCCCCCAGGCTTGGCTATTCTTCATGCACTAGTATTCACACCTTCTTGGCTAGGTATGTGTTTTGGGGCTGTGACTTTGGTCTGAACAGTATCTTTTTTTTCTTCAATACAACTAGCTATACTTCTGGCAAAATCACTCACTATATATTATATATAGGTCTGGGAAATCTATAGCAAGACTATACTTAAACTCGATGCATCAACCTGACCACTATTGGCTAGAGTAGCTTATCTGGTAAATAGATATCTGCTCTCAGGACAAGGTCATAGAAAGTTCTACTGCCTGCTGCCTTCTATGCCACATAACATCCAAGGCTGTTAGTCAAGAATAATGTATGTGAGAGCATTTTTAGTGAAAGAGAAAAGGAAAAAAACAAAACGGTAAGACGTGCTTTCCCTTAAGTCCACCAAGGTTCAGTTGTGTTACGCAGTGCAGCGTAAGGTTTCATACGGGAGTAGCTAAACTGGTTGCAACTTTACCGGGAAAATAAATTAAACATACATAAGACCCATTTGGGAAAAACTATTCTGGAAGTTGTTATAAACAACTTTTTCCAAGGTTATGATCTTTAGGCTTTGGGCAAGTAGTAGTTTTTGCTGCTTGTTTAGCCCAGTATGTGCGTTTAGCCTTGACCATACCTGTTCTATGTTTTAATTCAGCAAAGTAGATTACATATTTGCTTCTAGACCTACTTTTTATTTGAACAGTTTATTTGTGTTTCTTACTGACTACAGTATCACTGTCTCATTCTACAGATGAGTGACTTAAGAGGTGATTTTAGAAGATCATTTTAGAGTGCATAGCTGACTTCTGTCTAGCTACAGCTATATCCCAGCGGTTGCCAACCAGAGACTACCACTTTACCTGGTACACTGCTCTGATCCTTACCAAGGGAACATTCACATTTGCTTAATTTAGCCTCATGATTTGTGAGAATGAAATATTTGTATTGCAAAGATTATCTGTGCATGTACACACCTTGAACTAGTGCCTTCACCACCTCCTACTTACGTTGTCTCATTTGTACATTAGCAGCACCTTGGCACTATGGCCAGTGCCACATGTAGTACATCCTGTATTTCAGTCAGCTAGGGAAATCAATATGACTCCCAGATCTCATTCTCCTCAGGGAGGCCCTGCATCTGTGTGATAGGCTTAGTAATAAGAAGGAACAGGGCTAAGATTAAGGCAGGATGAGAAAATGATGGAGAAGGTGTATGTATGTGATTGAGAGTTATAAACCATCTTGAAAGATTATATATATATATATATATATATATATATATATATATATATATATATATATATATATATATATATAGAGAGAGAGAGAGAGAGAGAGAGAGAGAGAGAGAGAGAAATGAACTAAAACACACAGATCAACATAATTTTGAACTTGTCACAAAGTTCCACATTTATAATCAGCACATCTAGGCTTTCATCTGAAACCTAACATCCATTTCCCCAGCCATAGTGACAACATAAGCTTCTGAGATACACCCATCATCAACGCCTGGCTAGTGCCACTGAATAAATTACTAATCCCAATTTTGGGGGGATGATGTTGATTAAATGGGGGGAGGTCAGCAAGCTATTTATGCAGTGGGCCATAAAAACATTTCAGCTCACCTTACAGGGTCAGATCACTCAATCTTCAGTGAATCCTTAATGAGATTTGTGTGCTTGCTTTCTTGCAATTCAATGAACTAAACTTGCCTACAGATGATTATCAGAGAGCCTGGATTTGAATCTTGTCTCTGCATTCCCTTATTCAGAAAATGTCTCAAACAGGACATAAAACTCACATGCCACTTTTTTTTTCACAGAGTTGCAAAACTGTCACTTGGAAGGTTCTTCAAAACTGTAATCTGATCACATTTTTTCTCCTTCGAAGTGCCCTTGCTCTGCAGGTCGATGAGTTCCAGTTAAAAGGTTGAATTGACAATGATACCCAAAGAATTCTTGAAGAGCTTAATGCTCTCACAATTGTTAAAATCGTTCAAAAAATGATTTTTTCCCTTAACGGTAACAATCCTTTAAACAACTGTGGTTGCAGCTAAACCACATTTGGACTGTTGTACAAATTATATACAAGCTTCACCGTGGTCTGTAAAGTTTTCAGAAAAAGGCATTCAGGTTTACACATCTCTGTTACAAATGATCTGTCAAAAAAGCTAGCTGTCATTCATATAGAGTCATACATTTTCTGTCACAAATGCACTTAAACTGCTGTTGAGACTCATTTTCCTCATCTCACTTTGGTAGAGTTAGGAGTAAATAAATAAATAAACAAACAAACAAATAAAGCAAACATATAATTAAGTACGTATGTGTCAAAATATTACTCATTTGAAATTGGACGTAGTTAGTGACTATTACAATTGAGTGAACATATTAAGAGGAAGATTTAAGTACTAACTTACGGCTTTATTGAAACTGTTACCCATGGTGCAACTGTTAAATTTTTAGCAGCTCATAAACTCAAATGTAGTGACAGCTTATGTTCCAACTAGGATGCAACAGAGATAAAGTTCTTCTGGTGCAGCTGGCTCATCAGCCATAACACAACTCCGATTCTCCCATTTCAAAAATTAAACTGTTAAAGTTTAGTAGACATTGGATGAAAATTTCAGTTACAGCCAAAATATCAGTAATAAGGGATAATTTATCAATGTATAAACCCAAGCACACAATATTACAGCTCACACACAGATCAGTCAAGTAATAAACTTTGGGGCAAGTTATTATCACCTATATGTTTCATTTATCTAGTAACAGTCTCAGTGTTGGAATGCTTCATGTATCTCTAGGCACATTTCCTTCACACACACACTGCTTAAATGTGTCTTTACTTAGGCTTAGCAGCTGAAAGTTACCTTATACATGTTAACTAGCTCTGACAGCTGGTATGTTTTCTTCAAAATTTACCCTGAATAGAGTTTGCTGTCCTGTCACTGTCAGATAGACAAATGTCTTTTCTTTCTAACACAACAAAAATATTATTCTGACCATTTTTATCAACTTTGCATCCCCCATATGAATTTTTTGACAGCATCTGTCAAACAGTTATAGAATACTTATATTGGACCAGCTGCCATAAAGAATAAAAGAAAAGGATGGTGAGATTGGGTCATGATGGTAACACTACTGTTAAGTTTCTGAATTTAGATTGCCACTATATTAAAGGAAGACATGAGAAAGTGAGGGCAGTAAGAGTAGATCAGTGTGGGCAAAAAAAAAAGAAGAGCTTACCCCTTTGGACACAGTTTGTTAAAACAGTTTGTTATTCACTCTTCCAAAAAAAACCAACCAAACAAACAAACAAACAAAAAAAACCCCACAGAGGATTGTGTAGTACATTTCATCTATTATATTTTGGCTATTCATCTGAAGGACAAACTGAGCAAAGCAGAACACAAATAATTTCTTGAATTTTTTTACTTTGCTAGCTTGGCTGAATGCAGACTATAGATTTAGCAAGGCCACTTAATGTTGAATTATATTGAAGTAACTGAGGCCTTAGTCAGGGCCAAAATTCAAGAATAATGTATTATTATTCAAGAATGATGTACTTTATTGTCACTATATATAGTGAGTGAACAGAAATTATTACTTTTTATCCCACAGCGTGGTTGAATGCTTGAATCTGATTGGTTCCATCTGTAACATGAATGCTAGTTATAGTAACAGCTCATACACAGGGACTTGTACAGCGGATAATCCACATAATCTAAGACAAATAATAAATGGATTTAAAAATGAGTTATTGTTTAACAAGGTTATTCTTGTTGATGTGAGGTAGTCACTGATGT
The DNA here is from genome assembly GCA_023630585.1 of Cranoglanis bouderius. Lineage (NCBI taxonomy): Eukaryota > Metazoa > Chordata > Actinopteri > Siluriformes > Cranoglanididae > Cranoglanis > Cranoglanis bouderius. Next base: position 12,429,292 of record CM042557.1, read on the forward strand.
GGTGAAGTGTTTTTTGTTAGGAGATGTTTATTTAACATTTATGGAAGGAGTCTCAGTTGTAAGCACTCTCAGTGTTGGTACCACTTTCCATTTTCTCAGTAACATGACTGGGTGTGCTTTGTGTACATGTGTGTGTGTGTGTGTGAGAGAGAGAGAGAGAGAGAGAGAGAGAGAGAGAGAGAGAGAGAGAGACGGTGAAGAACGATTTTTTATCGCAGCTTGGACGTTCCACAACATTAAGTGTAACTACAAACTGTAAATAATGTGCGATGTGGCATTCATTAGTAAATTAAGCATTGTAATCATTGACAAATCACTGTGGTATAAGTGGAGTAACATAGTCGAGACCAGGGGTGGGGGAATGGGGTGATTTGGGGGGCTCTGGCAGCACAACCCTTCCGGCATGCATTATTTTTGTATAACGGTTTGTCGTTTGTTATTCCTTACTTTGTCTATATCCTTTAATAGCTGTGCAATAATAAATACAAATTATACCACATTAAAATTGAAAACTGCCAGAGAGTAATCATGTCAGAACAAACATCAAACAGTGTGCTCCACACTCAGCTCGCATTTACTCTCGTATCCTGCCTATTGCAAAAATAGAGCGCGCTGCGCTTCAGGGAAGGAAGAGAGAATGGAGTCCGAGCTTCTCTGTGGAAATACACAATCTCTCTGGAAAAGCTGTTAGCTGCCTGCTGAATTCCGATAGTCAGACTCTGCCTCGCAGGGATGTTTTGTGGTGTCTCTCTTTCACCTTGTAATTGCCAGTCCTTGCCTATTTCATATGACCACAGAGATGGAGCAAACAGAAGGCTGAATTTCCCTGTAGAACATACAGTGTGTGTGTGTGTGTGTGTCTGTGTGTGTGTGTGTGTGTGTGTGTGTGTATAGGAGGGGGACCCAAAAATTCCTGGAATTGTTAAAACTTACAGCATTTCTCCTTTAATAATCTTCAAAATACTCTCCTTGTGATATAATACACTTGAACCAGTATTTCTCCCATTCCTGGAAACATTTCCTGTAGTCATCTTTTGTCATCATGTCTAGAGCCTCCTGTGTTTTTTTCTGGATTTCTTCCACGGTGGTGATTTTTTTTTCACCTTCAGTCTCATTTTTAATTTTGGAAACAAAATTACAGTGTGTATCGTTCATAATATAAGAAAAAGAATGCAGGAAGTAACCACACTGAACTGGACAGTTTAAGAGCTCCAGCGTTTGTGTGTTTGGAGTATTCCTCATCTACAGGCTTCAGCAGAACCTTTTTTCATTTTTGACATATCACTGAAGTAAGAAGATTCTACTTTGAAAACTACCAAACCTACAGACTCTCATTCCTCCTTGCAGTACAACTTGTCCCATCCCAAAAAATATCCCATTCCTTATTCACAGCTACTGACACTGAAATACATTTGCAGAGAGAATGAGGACTTCCTCCAAAAAAAGTACGGAAATGTGTGATTATTATTATTTTTTTAAACTGTGGCTTTCCTAACAAAGTCATAGACTTTGCTAGGAAACAATCCACTGCTAATACAGAGCCAATTTCTATGCTGGCACTCACTTATCATCCTAATCTATTAATAATACTGAAAGCTGAAGTTGCACTTAAAAACCTCCAAAATCCTTCAGGATGATCATTAGACTACTTCCCTTTTTAAGGAACCTCCAAAAACATACTTAACAGAAGTGAATGAACTGTCTAATCTACAACACTCTTGCAACAAACCAAACAGGCACGTGAGGATCCATGTGCAGAGGTTTCTTTTAAACGCAATCCAAAATCATAGTTGTAATGCAGACAAAGGTCAGGCATAAGACTTCAAACATTAAAGAGAGGATCCAAAAGTCTAGATAGGTAAGGGATGGCATATACTCATACACAGACAAAGCAATCAGGATCATTGTGGCTTAGAAATTACACAACTGGAATGACTGGCAAGACTTTGTAATGAAACTGAGGAAACCATACAGTGGTGCTTGAAGGTTTGTGAACCCTTTGAATTTTCTATATATCTGCATAAATATGACCTAAAACATCATCAGATTTTTTTTTTATCTGTGAGTGACAAAAGTATGTGAACCTTTGCCTTCAGTATCTGGAGTGACTGCCTTGTGTAGCAATAACTGCAACTAAACATTTCCAGTAACGGTTGATCACAAGCACATCAGCTTGGAGGAATTTTAGCCCATTCCTCAGTACAGAACAGCTTCAACTTTGGGATGTTGGTGGGATTCCTCACATGAACTGCTTGCTTCAGGTCCTTCCACAACATTTCTATTGGATTAAGTTCAGGACTTTGACTTGGCCATTCCAAAACATTAACTTTATTCTTCTTTAAACATTCTTTGGTAGAACGACTTGTGTGCTTAGGGTCATTGTCTTGCTGCCTGACCAACTTTCTCTTGAGATTCAATTCATGAACAGATGACCTGACATTTTCCTTTAGAATTTGCTGGTATAATTCAGAATTCATTGTTCTATCAATGATGTCAAGCCATCCAGGCCCAGATGCAGCAAAACAGGCCCAAGCCATGATGACTCATGAAAATTAACATTAGCCAATGTGAGAGAGGCCTTTAGTTGCTTAGAAGTTACCCTGGCTCCTTTGTGACCTCGTGGAGTATTACACGTCTTGCTCTTGGAGTGATCTTTGTTGGTAGACCACTCCTGGGTAGGGTAACAATGGTCTTGAATTTCCTCCATTTGTACACAATCTGTCTGACTGTGGATTGGTGGAGTCCAAATGCTTTAGAGATGGTTTTGTAACCTTTTCCATCCTGAGGAGCATCAACAACTCTTTTTCTGAGGTCCTCAGAAATCTCCTTTTTCATGCCATGATACACTTCCACAAACATGTATTGTGAAGATCAGACTTTGATAGAGCCCTGTTCTTTAAACAAAACAGGGCACTCATTCACACCTGATTGTCATCCCATTGATTGAAATAATCTGACTCTAATTTCACCTTCAAATTAACTGCTAATCCTAGAGGTTCACATATTTTTGCCACTCACAGATATGTAATATTGGATCATTTTCCTCAATAAATAAATTACCAAGTATAATATTTTTGTCTCATTTGTTTAATTGGGTTCCCTTTGTCTACTTTTAGGACTTGTGTGAAAATCTGATGATGTTTTATGCAGATATATAGAAAATTCTAAAGATTTCACAAACTTTCAAGCACCACTGTAGCTGTGTCCGAAATCACGTACTATGACAGTACGTACTGCAGTACCTACTGCTTGGACATTGATACAGTACATACTAATCAGTATATGTGTGTAGTAAGAATACAATCCAGACATACAACGTCCGCCATGGTGGCACTGTCATGTGACCTACAACGTCTTCATAACTGCAAACACTTAAAGAGTCTGCAAATTAGAGCAACTGTTTTTTCTTGTTTAAACCTTCAACAGGTTAACAATTTACTTAGGTGTTGTTAAACGGTTTAACCACAAGAAACAAGGAACAACATTTACTACCTATAGCACTTACACTTAAAAAGAGCTGATATGCTGCCTTCCGCCATTTTTGAGCTCATTCGCGACAGTCCAGTTGCATTATGGGTTAGCGTAGGGTCCATTGGTTCAACACTGCAGAATCTTGGCGGAAGCAGTAGGTCATCCAGATATTTCTCGTCTACAGTTTTATAAATACTGAGAATTCAGACATACTATTCCATTGGTATACTGATTTTCACTTACCGTATAGTAGGGTAGTAAGGATATTCGGACGCAGCCCATGTGATTTTATAATCCATGGAACAGGAATTGAACCAGATGTGAACAATTCAGCTAGAACTATGGTGAGGAGCATGTTGTTCTTGGCTGTTGTGACAGCCATTTATTAGCACAGCCACTAAAGGACGACCACGGTCACCCATCATTCTGCATCCATCACCACAAGAGTTGTTTACTTTCTCTCCTGCAAGATGAGACTGGCTGATTGTTTTGTACCAAAGAACCAAGGATTTCTCCTTTTGAGTAACAAGGCACTTCAACAGCAATGGACATAGTATATTGACGTTATGAAGTTATACGTTAATGACATCTCTGTTTGCATGGCTAGTTGTTGATACTGTATGTGGACCAATAAAGTAAGGAAGCTTAAGGAAAAGGCATATCTAGAATATTTTATACATCAACTGATTTCACCTCTTATATGCTGGGATTTTGCCTGCACAGCTGACGAAGAACCTTTGTCCAGAAAATCTTGTTTTTCTGATTTGCTACACTTTTACAAGCCTATCACTATGCTACTACCCTCTTTACTTCTGCTGTACTCCTCTCTGCAAGTCAGGTTTCATGTACTGGACTACAGACATGATTATCGCTGCACTTTCCCTACAAAATGTCTTGGTAAAGGCATGGTCGCTCTCAGCATAACACACTGCTCGCAGTGAACAATTAACAGGATGGATGTGTGTAACAGTTAACTAATAACACAGGCCCTTACTTCAGGCTTCCTGCGGTTTGTGCTAGCATGCAAAGCTATGAACCTGCTCTCCTGCAATACCCACGCAGCTGCTCACACTGTGTGAAGTGCAGGAGCTGGAACGTTTTAACATCCAGAGAAAACCAAGAAAGGTGCAAGAGGGAAAGAAAAGCTGTGGATGAGTAGGTGAGGCAGCGGCAATCAGAAAATGTGAGGGAATGAGGGAATGATAGATATAGGGCTAAATGCTCAGGGGAAAGAGTGTGTGTGCGTGTGTGTGTGTGTGCGTGTGTGTGCGTGCGTGCGTTGCAGGGTAGGGGCTGTGCATAATTGCCCCTGGTTGAATAGAGGTCGTTCATTGCCTTTGGGCATGGTGACAGCAACCCACTGCTCGTCTTTCTCCGAACCTCTCCATTTCTTTGCTTCCTTAGCACTGAAATATTATGAAACGTTATCTTCAGCACACTGCCTTCTCTCTTCTCTACTTGTTCCAGCTGTTTCCTCTGTAATAAACCGCACAAAAACACCTAAAACATACCCAGCCCTCCATTTTGGATGTTCTGGAGCAAACAGGACCATGATCCAGAATGCAACAGCATGGTGAGCAGGCAACATGCTGTTTTATTTAGCTGCCAATTGATCCCTTTGTTCCTATTCAGAATTCAGAGCAAATTTAGACCTCCACATACTGACCTTGAAAGAGGTGGAAGGAGTAAAAAAAAAAACACACACACACACAAAAACGACACACACACATACACACACAAGCAGGCACAATAGCAGCAACATATTAGGATTCACTACATATGCCAGACAACATCTCTCATTAACAATGCTTTGTGTACTAATTTGCTCTTGAGTGATTTTCAATTATATCAAGTGCACATAATATTATAGCCATTACTGAAAACAAGGTTGGGCAAATGTATACACTTGCCATTGTCGCTGAGCAAATTTGATTAAATGCAGTTGTGGCCAATTACACAATAAATAATACAGATGCTGGCACAAAGTGCAATCATAAACGAACGTGTCAAAAACTCTATTCCTGTGTCGACAGATGGACCAGGGATCATGTACGGATGAATGTGTGTGTCAAAAAGTAAATGTTGAGAGAGCATCATTTACCTGTTTCCTATAGAATTCAGTAAAGCTGCACAATTTCTGCTGTATCATTTCATAAACCAAAATCAGACACAGTCCTAGGTTTCAGCTACAAATGAACCGTGTCTAAATGTGAGTAAGGATAATAAGGCTGGGCCTGGAGTATGTGTTTTCACATCTGTTGCCCGGTGTGTGCTGATGACACACCTCACTCACACACACTTTCTCGCTGTCAGTCAAGGGGCAATTTCTCATACACACAGCCACATCTGTGCTCACACACACGTACACATAGACACACAAAGCCAATCAAACACACAAGCAGCAGTGTGCTGCTGGCCAATGGCACCTTCAGTTATTTATGATGTTACAGACAGAAAGGCCTGCTGCTGCTCTGAGTCCGGCATAAAGAACAACAACATCTCAAAACCCTTTCGAAAGGCGATATGGGAAAACCAGACAGAAGAAAAATAAATGGTAATATCTGTCAACTTCAAGCCTGTTGGAATTCAAAAAAGAGCACCTCTGAGATATAAGGCTGACTTCAAGATGATGAAAAACCCTGCATTCTTGGTGCAGCAGAAGCTCGCACCGAAGCCGATGAATTTTTGAGACCGCTGTCATGGGCTTTTCAGGACTTTGAGAGGTAAAGACGGTGAGTTGTTTGACATGTCGGCTTTTGAGTGGAATATATAAATGAGGAATGTCCCATTAGAGGAGCATAAACAAGACAGCAGAAGGATAAATAAGTCTTGACGCCATTAGCTTGTGTTTCACTCCTCATACGCTTCCTCATCTCGAGCTGAGTCTCTGTCAGACCCCAGTGAGGAATCATCTCCTCCTGCTGTCTTGGTGAGTGGCAACCAAATTCAAGCAGTCATTCATAGCTTATCATAGCTCTGATTCTTTATACCTCAAGGCATTTTTGCTGTAAGGAGTTTTATTTCAACTTAGAAGTTTAAAGGAACTGGTGGCTCTAAGGTATTTTACCTGTCCTTCAATTTTTTTTCTCCTCACTGGATTCATCACCACTTGGGCTTAAGCGAAACCTCTTCGTGACTGAAAGCTGTAGTCCTGTGATACCCAGTCCTCTGGGCTGAATGAAATCTAAGTGGCTGTCAGGGTTTCTTTAGGCATGTCCTCTTGAGTATGATCAGAGTCAGTTATCATATCTGTCTCCTTTCCCATCCCTTCTTTAATTTAAACTCACAAGTATGGCTCTCAGTAGATTAATCTGTATCTGTATAATGTGCCTGCTCTTACAGGAGTCTTTCCCTTTTCCTCTCTTGATCACAGTAACCTGAAACTTGCAGTTCAGCACCAGGCAGTTAATAAAACATAAAACATTTATTTTAACAGAACAAACTAGAAAAGAGACCACAGGCTCGAACTCTAAGTAATACACTTCATAACCTACACATACACAGATGTGATGTTATAGGAAATGTTTATTTCTCTTATACTAAAGCAATTTGGCAAATAATCAATTTTGTTTTAATGAACGAGACGTCATACTTTTTATCCATTTATGGTTACAAGTAATGTTGTGGAACATCCACTAAACAATTTCCTGCTGTCTCTTATGTTATAACAGCTATAAACAGTCATTCCCTCCCCATCCTCTCTATTTTTCTGTCTCTTGAAGTTAATTAGACCAAAAAAGGAAGCTTGCCATGTTACTGAGAAACTAGAAAGCTCAAAATCCTCTTTCTTGAAGACTTATAAAGTGCTGACACTGGAGACTCCTACCATAAATAGAAATAGAAAGCTTCACCATATCAATGCCTATATGCTTATTCTTGCTTTTTAATTCATTTAATTCATCTCTGTGAATTAGTTGTTACTATAGAAAAAAATAGCATATTAGAACATGAACAGAGAACATATTAATGCATTAATACAAAATTAACAATTTTTTCAGAGCCGGCATTATAGAAAATTAATCAACACATTCTGAATAATCAGAATTAGGAATTCAACAGCATTGTGGTATAAATATATTTAGCATATTTTATATAAAATGCTTATCATTAGATTCTGTGTACAGCGAAAAACAGCAAAGGTGTTTATCCTCAAATGTTAGCTTTTCTCAAACTGTGCGCTGATTCTGACTAAATTTCCCAAAACTCCGAAATAATTAATGAATAACAGATAAATGTTTTTTTGTTTTGTTTTTGTTTTTTCTTGTTAAAGTCTGTGTGTGTTTGAGCTTGGAAATAGCCCAATTAATCTACAGAAGGATGTGGAAAAGCATTGCTTTAGTTCATCAAAGCCTAATTAATCATCCCTGTCCACATCAAGAAACGAGAGATTAAATCAGAGGACGTCACGTGTCTTCATTCATCTGAGGTTATATGCCACCTGTGTAGCGGCTGCTTCGATCAGTCAATGGAAGAAACTTCAACATACATTGGTACAATGTAATTCTTTCAGGAAGGAGACTTGTCATTGCCACAAGTGTGAGTCATGTTCCCCAGTTCCCTTATATGGGCAATGTTTCCTGTTCTCATTTCCTGTTAGTTAATTAGTGTACTCTGTTATGTGCTATCCCTTGTTATTCTGGATGTGTGTATGAATTATCCTGTGTGAGAGGGTAAGTCAAAAATCCATCCATCCATCCATTTTCCATACTGCTTATCCAACACAGGGTCGCGGGGAGCCTGTCCCAGGGAACTCAGTGCACAAGGCACACATTCACACACTACGGACAATTTGGAAATGCCAATCAGCCCAGAACGCATGTCTTTGGACTGGGGGAGGAAACTGGAGTACCCAGAGGAAACCCCCAAAGTACGGGGAGAACATGCAAACTCCGCGCACAGAGGGCAACCCCGGAAGTGTGAGGCAAATGTGCTAGATGTCACAAAATTGTGTAATTTTTAAAAAAATATAATCTCCATTTCATTCATCTGCACTAAAAAGTGTTTGGATTCAATTCTAATTAATGATTCAGTTCTAACTTATGTTGCACTTTTAAGGTTTTACATGTATTACACATATTAAATAAAATATGTTGCTACAATATGGGTATTGTTGCTATCTCACAACTCCAGGGTCCCCGACTCGATCATGAGCTTCGGTTAATGTGTTTCACATGTTCTCCCCGTGTCTGCATGGGTTTCCACTGGGTTCTCTGATTTCTTCCAACCTCCCACAAACATGCCAGTAGGTGGACTGGCTATGCTAAAGTGCCCCTAGGTGTGAATCAGTACGTGAATATGTGTGTACATGGTGTTCTGAGATGAACTGGCATCCAGTCCTGCCTCATGTATTCCTCCCTCATATGCTCAGTGCTCCTGGGAAAGACTTTGGATCCACAATGACCCTGACCATGATAAAGTGAAAATGGTGAATGAATAATTGAATGTATCCATGTGCATGAAGTGTTATATGTATATTTACTGCATTACTGATGTGTCTGTTTCTTAGTCTTCTTGATATTCCCAGAGTCTAGTGTTTAGACTCTATCAGGTTTCTGAGTAAGGTCAGTGGCTTTGTTTGTGATTCAAGGTTTTTCCCCAAAAAATACACATAACGCTCCTGCAATTGTGTCCTGCTTTAAACTTCTGTACCTGCATATCACTCTTATTAAGCATATTACAATCTTTCACTGTCTGATGGCTTTTCTTCAGATTTGTTCCCCCTTCTTTCCAGTAACAGAAACTCCTCACCTTCTGTCAGTGCAAAGACACTACTACACAAGTGTGATAGGAGCTAAAGATGGAAGAGAGAGCTCATTGCTTTTTCTCACAATGCCACTTTAAAGCCAAAGAAAACTATAAAGGCGAGTCTGAATTTTCCAGTCTCAGGCACACACGTGGTGAGAACACCAAAGGTTTGTGTCAGGCTACACTGCTGTACATAACCATCTCTCAATAAACAGAAAAAATGGGATTGTCACAAACACAAACAAGGTTGCATCAGTTTATATACAATAACAGAAGCTTCATGAGTTGGGAGATGCGATACAAGTCAATCAGCCTAAGCAGAGAAGTAGCTTTTTGAACGTATACAAAGTAAAAGTAAGGAAAATTAACTAAATTAAAAACATCAGGAAAAATAGTTGGCACTTCTGCTTTTAACAACTCAAGTGCAGAGCTTTTTCAGAAAAATTCCAAACCATACAAGAAAGCCTCTGAGCCATGCTGGAAATAGAGAGAGAGAGGAAGTGAGATGTGCATCAGCCACATGAGATTACTCATAGTCTCCACTTCCTTCCTGCTGCGTCGTAAGCGCTCGTAGTGCAAGAACTGACAGAGCTCATGCTGCAACATCTGTAAGTGAATGCAACATCTGCAGCCTGATATCTCTATGAACTGACAACTGTACTTTTCTTCAAATGTAGTTTTTCTTTTGACTGTTTTTTAGATAAATACATGTCATTGCTTCAAATGATGAGCAAAAGAAACATTGCCACAGTTGGTTGTTGTGGTTCTGGGTACTTTCGACAGATGTGTCTATTAATTACCATTGGGAGATCCCTGTTGTTAGTGAAAAAAGAAAACCTGTTTCAGTACACAGCATGCCGAATACAAATGAAACAGAAAACCTATTAGAAAGCATCCGTTTTACCAAAACAAAGAAGGAAATAGAAGGGAGAAAACAGAGGGAGAAGAGGGAGAAGAGTGGAAAGATGCTATGGGGAAAATTATAAGGAGATAGGTGAGCCATAAACACAGACCAGAGAGTGAAAGTGGGGAAAAGAGAGATATTACAGACATAGAACCACAAGGAGGGCTGTTTTCTGTTGAAGTCAATCACAACACACCAGAGTGTGTTAACTACGAACTGCCTCAGGTAGTAGTGATGAAGAAAGCAATAAGGTTTCTCAGTGGGTAGAAAAGCACCTGCTTCCAGGAGCACAGAACATGATCATCTTTTACAGCAAACACAGTCTAACATGCAGTTAGTGTTATGTTCTATCTGGCACAAGTCAGTACTGACATCTCTGTTACAGTTTTCCTTCAATGGTTATCAAATGAATCTCACTAGTCTTTTGTCCACGCCATTAATAATGAACTCTAAATGGATTTTACCAAATTTCACTGTCATTAACAACTCTACTCTCACATCTATTCACAAATTTCATCACCTCTTACGCCATACTGAGGCAGAAGATGCATGAAAATGAAAATGACTGACAGAATTATTCTACATTCCTGCCAATGAATAAGAAAACTAAGGTTTAAATGTATAATGGACCCAGTTGAGATGGACCCAAGTGTCTATGAATGTACTGTATAATGCAGGTAAGGAATAAAATATGACAGGGAATGCTATTAAAGAAAAATATTTATCATGATTAATTAATGGCTCGGGTGATTGTTACCCAGAAGTGACTATATTTCAATAACAACACATCCCGACATGTTTTGACACACAATTTTTATGATGTTTGCTGCCAGCAAACAGTTCCAACAGCAAAGTTAATAATATTCTTATTCTCACCCCTACTCTCCTTAAACCTCAAATGGTAGAAATGCTTGTTTTCCTGACTTTTTCAGGCGATCAGTTTTGGACAATTACGTTGTTCATAGCAATATTTAAAATATTGTGAGCAGGGAATAAAAATCAATATTGCACAAGCCTTGTGTATAAAATGGCTACATCTGCCAATCCAGGTTCAGATTATATACTTCCAAACAGGACAATCAGGCATGAAACACAAAATCACAATAATGAAAATTACTAACTAATACAATAGTAAACGTTGGAAGAAAGAGAAAAGGTAAAAAGAAAAGCGCATAAACTATTGAGTAGGAAGTAGAGCAGGAGGAAGGTTCTGTCTCAAGGAGAAAAACAGGCTTGAATAAGAGCTCAGTTAGCACTTGTTGACCATGTACTCAGCTGAGATTTGAGTATGAGGGAGGCAGGCATATTTCCCAACATTTTCCAAGCACACTGCATGTGATGAATAATAATTAAAAAAAAACATTGGTTGAACAAAAATGAGAGGAAGGATCCTATATAGTACTTTTCTTTATAAAATGTAGTTTTCACCTGTCTTGAACACGTGAGATTATTTTCATGTTTTACTTATTCATTCATTAAATTGTTCATTCATTTACCCAACCATTTATTCTATTCAAATTTGGTATTTTGTAGTGACTTACAGGAACAAATCAGTACAGGAAATAAACAATTCCTGTCACATCTATGCAATTTTCTCTAGTGGCTGTATACAACAAATGCAACCGTGCACACTGTGACATCTGTGTACTCAATTTATCAGTGCAGTGTGCAAGGTTTGTGCACTGGACAAGTGTGCTTGGCATGTTGATGTGAATATTTCATTTTAAAGGGAACATTAATGGTTTTGGAGCCAGTGTTGTTCTCACAATGTGGTTTTAAGAAACATGTTGGAGCTTTTGAGAGCTGAGACACTGTTTCCATTTGTTTGCATTTGCACATGAATGCAGCAAGATCAAAGAACAAATCTGAGTATTACATGCAGCACTACACACTTATGCAAGGTGGCAGCCTATAATATAGTCCTACCAACAATGTAGAGGAATAATGTGAAGTCACATTCACACTTACTTCCCTAGTATTCTAGGAAAAATGTGTTGCAGTACATACAGCAGTTAATAAGAAACCTTTTCTTGTGTCTGCAAATTAACTAAAACAGACAAGAATTATTTTTTCCCCCCAAGTGCCTAATAGTTATTGTAACCCAGTTTCTACAGCGACAGGATTGACCTTGCTGTTTGAACTTGTCTGCACTGACTAATTTTAATCAGTTTCAAACTGTTATTACCATTAAAATGATTATAAAGTGCTACATTTGACACTTCATTGTAGTGCTATTATGTTTTTTTTGTCTGTCAAAAAAATCTATTTTTTTTCTCTTTTGGGTAAAAAAGTTCAATTTTTTGTCTATTTTCAGTCAAACTTTTTGGTGGCATCCCTAATAAATATACTTCATTTTCATTAGCTATATACAATACTTGTCTAAAGTTCTAAGTCAAACATATGTTGATAGATTTAATTTCACATTAATGAACTCAACACATTCTCTATTTACCCTGAAAGAAAGTGAGGCCACATTTCTATGCAAAGGACTGAATGTGTAAAGGCTGGCAGGCCTAGTAATATTCTCCTGCAATACTTAACATGATATTTAGTTATAAACAGAATTCTATGAATACATATGAGCCCTAGGACTCTAGTTAACCACTCTAGTTGACTCTTGTTGTGTTTGTATTTTGGCACTTTGTTGCCATTTGTGGAGTCATATATTAATGTGCTGTGCAAAAGTGTGGATGTAACATTCAAAATCAGCTGATGCATTGGAATTTTTGAAAAAATGCACAGGAATTACTGCCTCCGAAAACCTCTCTTAGCACAGAAACTGGGTTGTCATGATATTTTCATTAATCAATGTCCTGTCCGATTTCTTTCTCGTATTCCAACTCTGTTTTGTGAAAGTTCATTATTTATCTCACTCCACTTCAACACAAAACGGTCGCTAAATACAGTGGTGCCTGAAAGTTTGTGAAACTAGTCTTCTTTTCCTTTTGGCTGTTCCCTTCAGGGGTCGCCACAGCGAATCATCTGCCTCCATCTAGCCCTATCCCCTGCATCCTCTTCTCTCAGACCGACTACCTTCATGTCCTCCTTCACTACATCCATAACCCTCCTCTTTGGTCTTCCTCTCGGCCTCCTGCCTGGCAGCTCTAACCTCAGCATCCTTTTACCGATATATTCACTCTCCCTCCTCTGAACATGTCCAAACCATCTCAACCTGGCCTCTCTAACTTTGTCTCCAAAACATCTCACATGTGCTGTCCCCCTGATGTACTCATTCCTGATCCTATCCATCCTCGTCACTCCCAAAGAGAACCTCAACATCTTCAGCTCTGCTACCTCTAACTCTTCCTCCTGTCTTTTCCTCAGTGCAACTGTCTCCAAACCATACAACATCGCTGGTCTCACTACTGTCCTGTACACCTTTCCTTTCATTCTTGCTGGTACTCTTTTATCACACAACAGACCTGACACTTTTCTCCACCCATTCCAACCTGCCTGCACACGCTTCTTCACCTCTTTTCCACACTCCCCATTGCTCTGGACTGTTGACCCTAAGTACTTAAAATCCTGCACCTTCTTTATCTCTTCTCCCTGTAACCTCACTGTTCCACTTGGATCCCTCTCATTCACACACATGTATTCTGTCTTGCTGCGACTAACCTTCACTCCTCTTCTCTCCAGAGCAAACCTCCACCTCTCTAGAGTTTCCTCCACCTGCTCCCTGCTCTCACTACAGATCACAATGTCATCCGCAAACATCATAGTCCATGGAGATTCCTGTCTGACCTCATCTGTCACCCTGTCCATCACCACCGCAAACAAGAAGGGGCTCAGAGCCGATCCTTGATGCAGTCCCACCTTCACCGTGAACTCCTCCTCCTCTTCTCCCTGATCACTTTGGCTGTAGTAGTCCAGTCATCTGGAAGCACCTCCTGACCACCTAAAGCCTGTCTCAACTCCTCCCTGAAAACCGCACAGCACTCTTCCTTTTCCAACTTCCACCACTTTGTCTTCTGCTCTGCCTTTGCTCTCTTCATCTTCCTCACCAACAGAGTCATCTTACACACCACCATCCTATGCTGTCTAGCTACACTCTCTCCTACCACTACTTTGCAATCGCTAATCTCCATCAGATTACAGTGTCTACATAAGATATATTCCACCTGTGTGCTCCTGCCACCACTCTTATATGTCACCCTGTGTTCCTGCCTCTTCTGAAAGTACGTGTTCACCACAGCCATCTCCATACTTTTAGCAAAGTCTACCAACCTCTGTCCTTCTGGGTTCCTTACCTGAAGACCAAACTTGCCCATCACTTCCTCATCCCCACTATTCCCTTCACCAACATGTCCATTGAAGTCTGCCCCTATCACCACTCTCTCACATCTGGGAACACTCTGCATCACTTCCTCAAGCTCGCTCCAGAATCTGTCTTTCTCCTCTTGCTCACAACCTACTTGTGGAGCGTAAGCACTAACAACATTCAACATCACACCTTCAATTTCCAGCTTCAGACTCATCAACCTATCTGACACTCTCTTTACCTCCAGAACATTCTTCACAAACTCCTCCTTCAGGATCACTCCTACTCCATTTCTCTTCCTGTCCACCCCATGATAAAACAGTTTAAACCCTGCTCCAATGCTTCTAGCCTTGCTCCCTTTCCACCTGGTCTCCTGGACACACAGAATGTCGACTTTCCTCCTCTGCATCATATCTACCAGCTCTCTGCCTTTACCTGTCATCATACCAACATTCAAAGTCTCTACTTTCAGTCCTAAACTCCTGCCTTTCCTCTTCTCTCTCTGCCTACGGACACGCCTTCCTCCTCTAACACACCTTCCTCCTCTCCTTCTTCAACCAACAGTAGCCCAATTTCCATCAGTGCCCTGTAGGTCAACGGCACCAATGGCGGTCGTTGTTAACCCGGGCCCTGACCGATCCGGTATGGAAGTCATGTTAGTGATTCGCATATCGAATTTGGCAAAAGTTTTATGTCGGATGCCCTTCCTGACACAACCCTCTCTATTTATCCGGGCTTGGGACCGGCACAAAAAGTACACTGGCTTGTGACCTCCTGTGGCTAGAAGTTTGTGAAACTAGAAATGTATATAATTCTGCATTAATATGACCTAAAACATTTTTACATAAGTCCTAAAAGTAGACAAAGAGACTGAGGAAAATGATCCAATATTACATAACTGTGAGTGGCAAAAGTATTTGAATCTTTGCTTTCAGCATCTGGTGTTACCCCCTTGTGTAGTCCTGCACACTGGCTTGGAGGAATTTTAGCCCATTCCTCAGTAAAGAACAGCTTCAGCTCTGGGATGTTGGTGGGTTTCCTCACACAAACTGCTTGCTTCAGGTCCTTCCACAACATTTCTGTTGGATTAAGTTCAGGACTTTCACTTGGTCATTCCAAAACATTAACTTTATTCTTCTTTAATCATTCTTTGGTAGAACGACTTGTGTGCTTAGGGTCATTGTCTTGCTGCATGACCAACTTTCTCTTGAGATTCAGTTCACGGACAGATGTCCTGAGAGTTTCCCTTAGAATTTGTTGGTATAATTCAGAATTCATTGTTCCATCAATCATGGCAAGTCATCCAGGCCCAGATGCAGCAAAACAGGCTCAAACCATGACACTACCACCAGCATATTTCACAGATGGGATAAGATTCTTATGCTGGAATGCAGTGCTTTCCTTTTTCCAAACATAATCTCATTCAAACAAAAAATTCTATTTTGGTCTCATCCATCCACAAAATATTGCTCCAGTAGCCTTCTTGTCCATGTGATCTTTAGCAAACTGCAGACGGGCAGCAATGTTTTTTTGGAGAGCAGTGGCTTTCTCCTTGCAACCCTGCCATGCACACCATTGTTGTTCAGTGTTCTCCTGATGGTGGACTCATTTAGTTGCTTAGAAGTTACCCTGGCTCCTTTGTGACCTCATGGACTATTACGCGTCTTGCTCTTGGAGTTGGTTAACCACTCCTAGGGAGGGTAACAATGGTCTTAAATTTCCTCCATTTGTACACAATCTGTATTGTGTATTGGTTTTGTAACCTTTTCCATGCTCATAAGCATCAACAACTCTTTTTCTGAGTTCCTCAAAAATCTCCTTTGTTCATGCCATGATACACTTCCACAAACATGTGTAGTGAAGATCAGACTTTGATAGATTCCTGTTCTTGAAATAAAACAGGGTGCTTACTCACACCTGATTGTCATCCCATTGATTGAAAACACCTGACTCTAATTTAACCTTCAAATTAAACTGCTAATCCTAGAGGTTCACATACTTTTGCCACTCAAAGATATGAAATATTGAATCATTTTCCTCAATAAATAAATTACCAAGTATAATATTTTTGTCTCATTTGTTCAATTGGGTTCTCTTTGTCTACTTTTAGGACTTATTTAATCATTTTATTGTTCTTTTTGCTAGTTATATTATTTTTGATGAAAGATTTTTGTTCATACGTATACTAAAACATGTAAAATAGCATAGAAAGTTTCTACTGCTTTGTGTCTCGTATAGCTAAGGGCTTAAATAAATATATCAGACACTTTCAAACTTGAGTAGTCTTCTCTAGAAATTACTCTACCTTTTACTTCAGCCATTTTGAACAACACTGCTATTTGAAAATATATTGCTTTCTGTAGTGCTATTCTTCCAAACCAGTTAGAGTAGATGTAAAAATATGAGACATATAAATAACCCCAATCGCTCACCAGATGCCTTAAAAACTGTAAATATGTCCTGTTTTAATAAAATCTTAAATTGGAACTGAATGCAGTAATATGCATTTGGTATCAATCAGTGCTATTGAAGTACCATTTCTTACACATTTCTTTTCAGGGCATGAGCCATCACAGCAGTTTATACTCATAGTAAATATCATCCACATAAAAGTCTCAGACACATAACAGACGTTCAGTTGTGTGAGGATGTATGTGAGCTCATGCGATGCAGAAAAAGAAACAGCAAACACAGAAGAAGTTATCATGTAATAGTGAGATGAGAGGAACCTGAAAAAAAAGAAGGAGAAACTGCCACACAACAGACTGGCCTGGATTTTTGTGTGTTGTTCTCAGATGAGGTATAACTGTTTTGTCTACCATTCTGAAGCCATAAACAACACTGCAGCTTCTTTTAACCTAAACTCTATTTACCACATCTGTACTGTATGTGTGGCTACAACAAACAGTAATTTCAAGAAAATAATATATACAGTTTTCACGATGTCTCAATTTCCGTCAGTAAATATTTACAACATGCAAATATACAGTGTGAATTAAAAAAAAAATATATATATAAACATTACACTTATATAAAATAAAGTGCTGAAGGCTTTGTGGTATCTCATATTTTGTGGTTTTGTTAGATGGAAACTCATAACCTTAACCACATACACCAATCAGCCATAACAATAAAACCTCCTGCATAATATTGTGTAGGTCCCCCTTGTGTCGCCAAAACAGCTCTGACTCGTCGAGGCATGGACTCCACAAGACCTCTGAAGGTGTGCTGTGGTATCTGGCACCAAGACATTAGCAGCAGATCCTTTAAGTCCTGTAAGTTGTGAGGTGGGGCCTCCATGGATCAGACTTGTTTTTCCAGCACATCCCACAGATGACAATCCAATCAAGATCTGGGGAATTTGGAGGCCAAGTCAACACCTTAAACTCTTTGTCATGTTCTTCAGACCATCCCAGAACAATTTTTGTAGTGTGGCAGGGTGAATTATCCTGCTGAAAGAGGCCACTGCTATTAGGGAATGCCCCAGGTAAGCGATGAACACGCACCCGGCCATCCAAATGATGCAAAAGAAAATGTGACTGATCAGACCAGGACACCGTCTTCCATTGCTCCACGGTCCAGTTCTGATGCTCACATGCCCATTGTAGGTGCTTTTGGCGGTGGACAGGGGTCAGAATGGCACTCTGACCGGTCTGCGGCTACGCAGCCCCATATGCAGGAAGCTGTGATGCACTGTGTGTTCTGACACCTTTTTATCACAGCCAGCATTAACTTTTTTTTTTTTTTTTTTTTTTAGCAATTTTTGTGCTGCAGTAGCTCATCTCTGGGTTTGGACCAGACAAGCTAGCGTTCATGCGGATCAATAAGCTTTGGGCGCCCATGACCTTGTCGCTGGTTCACCGGTTGTCCTTCCTTGTACTACTTTTGGTAGGTATTAACCACTGCATACTGGGAACACCCCACAAGACCTGCCGTTTTGGAGATGCTCTGACCCAGTCATGTAGCCATCACAATTTGGCCCTTGTCAAAGTTGCTCAGATCCTTACGCTTGCCCGTTTTTCCTGCTTCCAGCACATCAACTTCAAGAAATGAATATTCACTTGCTGCCTAATATATCCCACCCCTTCACAGCTGTCATTGTTATTCACTTCACCTGTCAGTAGTTTTAATGTTGTGGCTGATCAGTGTAAATACACAGCCACAAATTGTTCCCTCATTCTACATTCTACAAGAATAAGTGCCTTGTATTACTGTAAATGCCTGCAGACAAATGCTTGTATTTTGAATAAACATGTAATGGATGGAAAACAAGTCAAACTGATTGTTCCTGATTATCACACATGAGTAATCTGACTGCCTCAGGGTGGAAACTGTTGCGGAGTCTGCTGCTGGTGGCACAAATACTCCTGTACCTTCCGCCAGATGGCAGGAGGGTGAAGAGTCCATGAGAGGAGTGAGCGGGGTCATCCATAGTGCTGGTGGCTTGACAGTGCGGTTGTTGTATGAGCCATTGAGCTTTTTTAGCACCCAGAAGAGATGGAGATTTCATCAGACACCATGACCGTGTACTTGCTAATGAATATTTTTTTAATGAATGCAGTGATCATACTTTTTTGTTGTTGTTTTTTTTGCCAAAATCACTCCAGCCAGCACTTGCCAGCATATAATATATGGGTTGGCTTTTCTCCTAGGAACATGAGCAAGCATTGTAGAGAATCAAATATTAGCAGACATCTAAACAGACCTCAAGATCTACAGCCATAGTGCCACAAGCATTGTGGATGACCCCTTACACCCAACTGTCTGGCAAAAGGTTCAAAAGTATTCATGCCACTACTACCAAACTATGCAAGAGCTTCTTCCCTGAGGCAGTCAGACTACTCAACACACCTGGACTAATCAAGACCCTTCCAAACAGCCACCATCACTGCACAGCGCCTCAGAATAAATAGAGGGGATTTTTCTAGGGAGATTTTGAGAATACAGAGGACACTGAGGACGCAGTGAATGCTGATGTACTTGCTTACAATAACATGGAAATGTGTTTTGTATTGTGAGTATTGTTCTCCTTGAGCTCAATGGACTTTTTGTTTTTGGATTACATTAAAACGACGTTTGCTCTTTCTCATCCAAGTCTAAGAGTCTCAATTTATTGGTAGTAGTTCGAGTGAAACAAAAGGTGAAAAAGACTGAAACAGCTGAGAGGGAATACAACTCCACCCTGGATGTCGGAGCTCGGAGGGAGGCTCCCCCTCTGAGGGCTAGATATTTTCCGACACCTGCAGTTTAAAAAAATCACGCCATTAACTCATGAACTACATTAAGCACTCAGAGACAATGCTAACATGCTGCTATGGGATCATTTTACCCTCATTCCTGCTGATACTGGGACAGTTTTCCACTTAAATTGCTTGAGTTTACAGACTATTGTTTGCACTGGTTTCTAGCCATATGCTGCATAACTGCACAGGCATGGTCAGCTTATGTCAGCTAATGTCATATAATCCATCCAATACTGTTTTGTGTAATTATTACCCTGTGTATTCAATATGTATTTTGTACTCATCTCAGAGGCATACAACTTATATGGAGGAATGCCAATAAAGCCCAGTTCACTTGACACTTGATTAGAAAACTCTTTTGAGATAGTTATTAGAATATTTACTCACATACTGAATATGAATAATGTGTACTGCACAAATACTACTCAGCAAATCATTTTAAAAAAAAGATAAAACATTACATGTGGAGCAACTCTTAAGGCAATATGACAAAAAGGCCCTAATTTACTACAGAGTCTATAGAGGGTTGTGTCTTTCAAATGAGAAAAATAGCATGAGTCTACTTTGTCTGTCTGGCTTAATGAATATGCACTTCGGAGTGTTCCTACCTAATGGTGGTGTGATCTATGCAAATAGATTCACTTTGCACCAGCAATGTGATTTACAAAGCCTTTGGAAATGCTGATTGTGTGCACACACTTACACAACCAAAGGGCAGGTATTAAATTTGCAGAAGACTTTTTTTTAATTCTGCCTTATTATTACAAAGTCAAATTTGGCTTCATATTAGATAGATTAGATTAGATTTGTTGCCCTTTTGCATCTGAATAGTTATTTATTCATGTTTTTTAATTAGGTAAATACATAAAATTACATAATAAATATTTAGTGCTGAGAATTTACATATGAAAGTTCATTATATTTTTCAACTCTGTATCACCTCTTAACACCTCGAAATAACAACCTCTAATTTCCCATTGTTCAATGTTGAAGATTTGCTTCGCAACACACTTCAAGTTCTGCAGGACTTCACGATCTAGTTTTAGATGGATCATCATATTTTAAGCATATTTGGAGTTTATTTTAGATCCAAACTTGCAGTAGCTATCAAGAACAAACAGCACACATTAACCCACATTTGCATATTGCTTCCTTCCCATGCTTCCCATGCTTTGTAAAGAACTCACACTCACTAACTGCACTAATTTGTCTGATTGCATATGTAAATTAGTCCTCATTATTTAGGATGTTAGTGAATGAAGGCCTAAGTGTTTTATTTTGGTATGTGAGGGTCCTTCCCCCAATCAAAAAAGATACCCACCTGTTTTGGTGAGCCAAAGCAGCCTTATGTCTAAGCACTTTTGATTACATGAAGAGCTCTTAAGAATGCACTAACATGTCAGGCTTACTTTCCATTTCACACTGGGCACAGCCTCTCTCCCACTCCCACTCCCACACACCATGGCCTTTACAGTTTGTGGCAAAACACCTCTGCAGAACTTCTCACAAGATCTGTTCTCCATTGCAGAGACATTACGCATCCTGAGGGTGAACTGCACATCCTATTAAGTAAACAGAAATAGATGCTAATGCAGACGTTTGGATGTTGAGTAAAAAGTTAGAGAATAGGAAAATAACAGGTCTCTCTGACTACAGGTGCCATAGAAACAGAGTCATGGGAAATGTACCTTTTTTACCTCCATTTTTAGCACTTTGGTTATGCACCTTTCTTTGACCTTGGAGATCATTTTCTTAGATCAAACAGGAATGTTATTTTAGACTGCCTGTCTGACTTTTTTCTTTCTTTCTTTCTTTCTTTTTTTTTTTTTTTTCAAAATATGACAAAGTAATTAGACATTGAGTAACATCATAAATGTTGTATAAACATTGTATTGGGTTGTATAAAAGCAGTCTAGCAGAATGTTAGAACATTTTTTCTATTAAATAAAAAAATATTGATCAAAGTCCCCTGTAACAAATAACATCCTGCTTTGGAAATTCCATAGACAATCTTCTGTTGCTTTGTCCTCACTATGCATTGTGTGACTTGATTTCCCCTGATGATGCAACCTGAAGAAAGTGTAAAGTACACATGAAAAGTAGGCCATCTCGCTACATCCCTGACAGATTCAGATTTTTGCCAGGTGACAATGCATATTGTCTGAACAGCTTGCCGTGCTGAATAACACGAGCAAGAACAGGAACATGCGAGGATCCCTATGGGGAGCATTCCTCATGATCCATGTCTAACTTGTTTGAGTCATCGAGAAGATGTTAGTTAGGCTATACAGGTAAGCAACACAGCACTGCTCATAGCACTCCTGATCCTGCTCATCACTTATCAAGATGATAATGAGCTGGATCATGTGCACTGGGAGTAAGGTAATCTCATAACTGTACAGGTCAGCTGAGAACCAATGATGTAGAAGTATCACTGAGACAGTGCCAGAGTGTAGTGTACCAAGGGCCTATTACACCCTTCAGTCTAGGTCAAATGGGACACAGACAGATGAGACTAACTTCATTTATTAACCAAGAGGCATGGATTCCCCTTTAACTTTGAACTTTCTTTTCTGGTAACATGCTTGACTGTGTTCACTTATAATGTACGTCCATTATAGTCATGAGTTCACACTGTAACAGATGTATTTGATCACAGAATAATGTTAACCCTAAGTTACAATAAAGTCCTGATTTACCAAAGGGTTTGCATGTGTAGAAACATACAACACCCAAAAAAGATACCTTTACCTTTACCTAGATTTAGTAATAGGGTCTATGGAGGATTGTGTCTTTCCAATTATTTTTTAAAAGTACTTCAAATACTTTCAAAAGTATTGTCTGGTTTGGCAAGTTAGCCTTAACGAATATGTAATATGGGGCATTTCTACATAAAAGTGCTACATACAAGTCAATGTTTATGCAAAAACATTAATTTATACCACAGCATGGTCGAATGCTCAAATCTGATTGATTTAGATGATCAGCTGGTGTGAATTATGGCTCAGAAAGTAGTTCTGGTTGTAACATGAATGATAAGTTAATATTAATGTGCAAGTTCTAATAAGTTATTGTTTCTATAGTAACAGCTCATGCACAGGCACTTGTACAACCTATGATCGGTGATGTGGTGACATTTTTTAGGAGACATTTATTTAACATTTATAGAAGGAGAAGTACTTTGTAATAGTTATGGTGCATTGTGAATCTTATCAACACAGGAAAGTCTTCGGGACAGAGGAGTTTACACTTTCTGTTTTCTTAAAAATGATGAAAGAGAGAGAGAGAGAGAGAGAGAGAGAGAGAGAGAGAGAGAGAGAGAGAGAGGGAGAGGGAGAGAGAGAGGCTGGTGAGGGAATGACTGTTTATTGCGGCTATAACATAAGTGAGAACAGGAAGTAACATCTCTCTTGGACGTTCCACAACATCAAACATTAAATAAGATCAACAGGGCCCCAATGGTCCTGTCACATTAACACCCTGGTGAAGAAGGCCCGTCAGCATCTTTACCACCTTAGACGCTTAAAGGACTTTAAACTGCCCTCTAAGGTGCTGAGGAACTTTTACACCTGCATCATCAAGTGCATCCTGTTGGGAAGCATCACAGCCTGGTTTAGAAACAGCACCAAGCAGGATAGGTAGACTCTCCAGAGGGTGGTGCTATCAACTGAGTGTACCATCCGTACCCAGCTCCCTTACCTGCAGTCTATCTACAGCAAGTGGTGCTGGACCAAGGCCAGGAAGATAGTGAAGGACCACAGCCATCAGAACAATGGACTCTTCTCTCTGTTGTGGTCAGGGAAGCGCTTCTGCTCCCTGAAGGCCAACACAGAGAGAATGAAGAGGAGCTTCTTCCCATGGGTCATTCGGGCCCTCAACCAGGACAACACATAGGACTAGACCTTGGACTTGTTTGCACAACACCCACTACTTTAGCCTGATGTTGCACAGCATACCGTATATATAAAATGTAGTTGGTTGTTTAAGGAGGTAGAACACTTGATTATAAATTATTTAATTTGCTGCATCTGTTCCTTTTAAGTAAACTGTGTGGTTTGTTGTCTATTATTTTCTTATGTGTATTTCAACCACTGCCTTTATAATAAAAGGCAGTTACATGTCCAGGTTGTCCTATATACCGTAATGCGCATATTTTGTGTAGAAGTTCAAAAAGAATGACAGACATTGGTGGAGAAGCACCAATAAATAAACTAAATCTAAAAGATTGTCATTTAACAATTTTCCAGACATATTGACAGTTGTGAGAATGCAGACATTTGGACAGTCTGAGTGACTCTGAGGAGTGCTTCCCTAAGGCACATCAAGGATGCACCTATATATACCTTCAGGAGAGGAGAAAGAAACAACATAATAATAATGTTGTGTTGGCTGCAAAGCCTGCAATGCTAGCAATGCCTGACCCAGAACCAAGAGAGAAGGAGACTGGGGTCTCTATGGCATGCTTTAAGGGTCCTAATCTGAAAAAGTATTCCATCCTGTCGTGCCCCAAAATTCATTCAGAGTGCACCAAAGTCATGGCTGAGGCAGCATAAATCCCAACCTGAAGTTGCTGACACTTGGTTATGTATTATTCATTCACTTTTATCAAACCCTGAGATGTACAGTGCCGGTTTAGAGTTGAATGGGAAGTGAAGCTCAGGAAAGTACATCACGGCTCAGCTGCCTGACTGTATAGTGCACATCTTACCACAGTGCTCTGCATCAAACAGCGACGACATTTCACTTCCCTCGCCTAAAACAATTTCTCCTCTGATACATGCTGCTAATGCAAAAAAAAAAAAATCAAAAATCTAAATGCTACCCACTTAGATTGCTTTTGTCACAGCTGAGACTGTCAGTCGAACTGAAAAATTGCTTTTCTTTCTTGAAGTCATTTCCCCACATAAACTAACTCGTGCAAGGATTTTCGCTTCTCTCTGGAGAGCTGTCTGGAAATCACTTTTGACATTCAGAACTACAATGGTGGAAACTGTAAAAGGCTCACTAAGTAATTAAGAGGCTTTTTCACTTGTGTCTGAAACTGCAATGGCATACTTGTCATCCCCATCCCCCCAGGGGAACAAATAAACTTACACGCATCTTGACAAACGAATGACACAATGGCAATTCAGTGTGATTTAGTGAGAAACATTAGGGAAATACAGTTGTGGCAAGTCTCCACTTTTATTCTGTCTGATTACACCTTTGAGTGCTTTTTCAAAATCCATCCTACCATCTGTTAAAGCAGCAGGGAAGATGTCATGAAAAATAAATAATTTTTTTTTTTTTTTTTTTTTACTTATAAGTACTGACTTTGCTGTGCTGGTGTCCCATTGTGCACCTATCCCGCTTCATCTGTCATCAGCCATTCAGAGTTCTGTATATACTATATACACTCACCAGCCACTTTATTAGGAACACCTATACACCTGCTCATTCAATTATACAATCAGCCAATCATCAGACATAGCATAAAATCATGCAGATACAGGTCAAGAGCTTCAGTTAATTTTCACATCAAACATCAGAATGAGAAAAATGTGATCATAGTGATTATGGTGTGGTTGTTGATGCCAGATGGGCTGGTCTGAGTATTTCTGAACCTGTGGAGTTTCACAGAATGGTATGAAAAATGAAAAGCATGCAGTGCGTGGCAGTTCTGTGGGTGGAAACGCACTGTTGATAAGAGAGGTCAGAGGAGAATGGCCAGACTGCTTCAAGCTGCCAGAAAGGCTACAGTAACTCAAATAACCACTCTTTACAACCATGGTGAGCAGAAAAGCATCTCAGATCGCACACCAAACAGTTACAACAGTAGAAGACAACATCAAATTCCACCTCTGTGAGCCACGAACTGGCTGACCAAAACTGGACAGCTGAAGATTGGAAAATCCTTGCCTGGTCTGATGAATCTCCATTTCTGCTTTGACATGCAGATGGTAGGGTCAGAATTTGGCATTAACCATATTAAGCCATTGACCCAACCTGCCTTTTGTCAACAGTTCAGGCTGCTCCTGGTCGTGTAATGGTATGGGGAACATTTTCATCGCATACACTGAGCTCCTTGGTACCAGTAGATCATCGTTTGAATGCCACATCTGATTGCTGCTGACCATGTGCTGCCATTCATGGCCACAATTTATTCATCTTCTATTGGCTACTTCCAGTACAATAATGCACCATTTCCAACACTTTGTGGAATCCATGCCATGAAGAATTGAGACTGATCTAAGAGCGAAGGTGGTTCTACCCAGTATTCATATGGTGTTCCCAATAAAGCGGCAAGTCAGTTCAACATCATAAAAGCCAGTCCCACCATTCAAGCCTTTATCCTATTGATTTCTTTCCTTAATTTTTTCGGTTCACAAAACCATGGCCTCATGCTTTCCTCTATCAATTCCCAGCATGTTAGAACCGCTTTATTCTGCAGCAGCTCAGTGGGTGGGCTTAACAGACAATTAATAAACTCCTTTTATAGCCTAATAAACAGAGGCAGAAAAAAGACAGAGCAATTCATACCAGGCCGGTTAGAAATGCACTCAGCTGTGTTTGATTTGGTAATAAATTAAAAATAAAGTGCCTATATATAATACATCTGTATAAATCATATAGGAGAAACATCTACATTTTATCCAGGACACTTAGTTTTTAAGCTTGTATGATCCTGTCAAGAGGGTGGATTCATTAATTAATAAATCAATTCATTCAGTCATTCAATCATGCATTCATTCAGCTTCAGTAACACCTTTCAGCTTTATCCTTGCAATGGATTCGGAACCTATACTGGGAACACTGGGCATGACATGGGAACACACCAGTGTGGGAATACACCAGTGAATGTGACCCCAGTGCACAGGACACCAAGCACATACTCATTCATGCCAATTTTGCATATCCAGTTCCCTAGCAAAGGTTTTGGGAGGTGGAAAACTGGAGAACCCAGAAGAAAACCCACATGGACACTGGGAGAACATGCAAAACTCCACACAGACAGTAACCCAAACTCAGGATCAAACCCTGGAGCTGTGAGGCAACACTGCACCACCATGCACGGTGGATTTAACTTGCAGTAATAAAACATTTCTCCATCATCCCTTAAGAAATCATCTCACATTCACGGGAAACTTCCATTCCAGATCAATACTCAATCAAATTCTTCATACCCCAAGGAAAACATGCAGCATGCTCCAGGAGCTAAGCAATCCCATCACATTCCTACATCAGTGCACTCTCTAAAGCAAGATATGAAGCAGTCATTTGGTTTATTTATGATAATTTCTTTGTTCAAACAAGCTGTGCTGATGTAATTTGAAATAAGTACTAGTAGGCAGCTGGTGGCATCGACCCTGAACAGTTTCCAATATGAGTTTGGTGATCACGCTTGTCTTCACACTACTGTACAATCCCACATACTGAGTGAGTAGTTTAAGACAGGAAGAAGTGTTAGCATGGTTGAGAGAGACTACAGAGGGAGTTGGAGGATCCATCGGTAGATGGAGGAGAGGGGTGAAAAGCAATCTTGACAGCTATAGTTCTTTTTACGAGGCCTTTCTTTTAGCTGAGTGTCATATCTGACATCTGAACTGACACACAAAAACTGGAAGACTCTCAGCTTCTGAATTTTAGTGGGTGACAGAAGGTTTGGGTACTGATACTATATCCAGCTTGTTTGCTGCAAAAAAAACCCCCAAATTAAACCCCAAATTAAATTAAAGATAATCAATAAATAAAATCTAAAAAAAAACCTGTCTCTGCCTTTCAAAGATTCTTTAGCACTCTTAGTGCTGTAAGATGCACTGAATGCATGATTTAGTGTGAACTTGTGCAGACATTTCTATATGTTCTCACTTCACTCTATCTCCAATATGATCTCACATTTCTTTTCATGCTCCAGCACATCCTGGGGGAGTACTTAATCATCCATAGGTGGTGCCAGGCAGCCAGGAAAGAGCTGAGAGTGTGAAAACCTTAGCAAGCTTCAGTGGAGCATTAAAGGCCTCTTTCCCCACAACACAGGCCAGTTAAACCTCTGTACCAGTGGGAGACAGGATGTTTTATACCTCTTTCCTGACCTGCCATGCTGATGAAATTATGCACTACCTCACTTCAAAGTTAAGACCAGGCAATGGGAATTTTATCTCTCTAGAGTCTGCTCTTCTCTTTCCATTTCATCCGAAACCTTTTAAGAGTCATTGCAGGAACTTTGGTCCACATTTAATCTAGTTATCTTGTCTGGGAGCATTCCTGTGAAACAATGAAGGAGGATAATGTAAAGTGGAAAGTAGGGACTGTAAAGAGACTTTAAAAAGGTTTTGGGCATCAGAGACATGTGACATAGGGACTAAAGGGGACAGCCACATAGGTTTCTCATTATACATCTCTCCACTTTTCACTTTTCTTCACTCTCTGGAAAAGAGAAGGGGTAGGTTAATCGAGTACATGTTCAGTGGTCTGGTGGATAGTGGGATAAGAAAAGAATAGAAAGTCTCTAATAGATTAGCAGTGCCTGTGAAGCGGAACCCCCGCAGGGAAAGACCCGCTGAACGTGCACTCACGTCTAGCGCAGTGCGGTTGCTTGATTGTCGTCTGCTAGTCTGGGAGTCCCTCTGCCATTTGCATTAGCACCCACCCAGGACCATCAAGGAAGGAGACAGAAAGTGAAAGAAAAGGGGAATCGAGGAGTCTATCTGAGGGGACGATAATGATGCAATTTAACTGTAAAGTGAAGCGGGCCACCCCATCAAACTCACTGATTTGATTTACATCAAAATAGTAAAATATATTCAGATGAAGAGGAATTTAGAGAGAATGGAATCGTAATCTAAATAAGAGGGAGAATAAGCCAAATAGTGTACTTACTTTGAATAGTGAAATATAGTTGCATGAATGGGTCTGTGCTTCATCAGATTTAATGTTCAGCGCAGTTGCTATGGCCACTTTTGCATCTTGGTAACAGTGAGTGAGAAAGTAAGCACCTAATGAGGGTGTGAACAGACCCCTGGCTGTGCTGAAGTTCTCCTTCTGTCCTGACCAGCCGACCAGCTGTGTGTGTGAGACAGCTGTGTGTGTGAGACATTTACGGCATGTGAGTACACTCAAGTACAAACAAGACGAGATCACCTCCATGTGAGAGTAATTCAGTTAACATCAAGCAGCACTTTGCCATGCCGAAGCAGCCAAGAAAGATTTTGGACTTTTATAATACAACTGAGGACTTTTATAATAGCAGAAGTGCCAACGTTGCTAACAAGATAATCCTATCAGGGAAGACAAAAAAGAATTTTACCACAGAAACCCTGGCATATGGTTTTGCCAGGCATTTATGCTAACAGCATAAAAACCTGAATTTGGAGAGAATGTAGAGATAATGTTAGCGATCTAGTTTTTTTTTCCTTTCCAGATATGCTCCAGCAAAGGTTCTTTGTGACCACCACTTAAACAAATAGCCTAGAAAATATGTAGAACAGCTAAAATGGAGTCAGCAAAAGTGTATTATTTGGATGAAAAGATTAAATGCCACAGTGCATGTCTGAGTTCACCTGGGCTTTCTGTCATGGTTTTGTATAGACATTTTCCAAAGCCCCTTCACTTCACCCATATCTGTCTTTTCACGGAAAAAAAAAAAAAAATGCAAAACCTGTGCAGTAAAACTAGAATAAACATTGGTAGCACTTTTCCATGATGGAGAAACTAATTACTGGCAATGGAACTGGACACAAAATTATCGACATTACTCCTGGACAGGTATTTATAAACACAGTTTGTATACCAACCTGAACGGTGTGAATGTCCATTTTTACATAACAAATCAAGTAGATACCTTTTTATTATTTATAAAGCCAGGTAAGGTGATGGTTTGGATGACTTACCATCGCAAAAATGTATGTAATTCTACCTAATGACTATGCAGCTAACAATGCTAATGATGCTAAATAGCTAACACCAGAGGTGGCGGTCAGCTTAAAAGTTCATGAGAGTTCAATAGAAAGAAAATCAGGACATCAAAGGCACTCAACCATTCTCACAGCAGAAAATCAGAATGAGTTTTTCAGTTTTCAGTATCTGTTAGCTAATTAGTATTGTTAGCTTCAGAGGAGTTAATGATGCCAACTACCTAACACCAAAAGTGAATAGTGAGCAGAAGAACACATTGGAGCTCATTATAAAATAAAACAGGACAATGATGGCACTCTTAACCATTCTTATAAATCAATATAAGGCGAATTTCAATAGTGAATTGGCTATCAAGCAATTGAATGGCTGAGAGGGCAACACCATCATGCTAAAATGCTAACATCAGGACACATGGGAGTTTGATGCCTTTTCTAGCAAAAACACTGATTTAGCAACTGCACTTGGGTAACACGATTAGATAATACACCACTCTGGATAAGTGAAATGTAATGGCACATCAATTATTGCCAAATTCAATAAATGGTCATCAGCAAAGGGGATAGCAGAGTTGTAGCCCTTTGATGCTTAACTTCCCTGATATAAAGTAGTCTATAGCCACACTATACACCATCAACAAGATACTTTTGTAATTTAAATAAGAAAGTAAGTTTATTTCCTGCCCTTAATAAACAGCTTACCTCATTACTTGAAAGTGATATCATCATAATGTTTTGTATCGCTAACTCTTACTGAACTTTGTGGCTGTTCCTACCATGTGGCTTTGTGTACATGGCAGGAACAGGAGATGGGTTCAAAGAATTAAAAAAAAAAATCTCACATTTTTTAAACTTAACTGCTAGGTACCTAATCTTGACAATTTTGCCTAATACATCTTTGATAAGAAGTTACTGACCAACGAGACCACAGTCCCACCTTGCTTACTACTGGCTCACATTATTTGTTCATGATGCTTTATCTGAGAAAGGAGAAATTCTTAGTTTTCAGGCATCTCCCATATTGCATCAGCAATGGGTTTAAAAAAATCTTATATACTATGGGTAAAGCATAGATGTTGAGACCTCTGCAATTCAAAAGAATAAATTCAAGTTCCGTAAAACAAATATAGCTCTTATCATATCATAACATAACCCCATGTAACCCAAGATTTTAAACCCTGAAAATGAGTAAGATTTATACAACAACCAAGCCAAATGAGAGTAACCATAGCAGCCTGTCCATACTCAGATATTTCTCAGCACATGCGAAGGCCCTTAATTTAGCTGGAGGAGCTGGACTGAAGGACAGATAATGAGGCTTTGTTAGAGTAAAAGGCCATGCTGAGAGGAGAACAGGGGGTCGGCGTGTGAGAGCCGGGAAATCCTAGTGCACACAAAACGGCATTATGCTACAAATTACCTGCTAGTATTAGTGTCACCCACAGCCCAATCATTTTCTCGGCTGGATCAATCAGAGCTGGGGTCTAGCTGCCTCTCATCTGGGGGCCTGTCCTGGCAATTAGCTATTGATTTTTTAGCCATTTATTTTCTGAGGTTGAAGCTCCAGTCAGTTATGCAGCACAGTACAGGCTTTGACAAACACACACACACACACACACACACACACACACACACGTTCACACCTGAACCGAGAGAGGGATCTTGTCAGGTGAGGGATCGAAACAAAGATTGCAGGCCAGTCACCACAAGAAAGAAGATAAACTGTGGTTGAAGAAGCTGTGATTAAGGTCACTGCTACCAGGAGAAACACCTGAGCAACACCATTGCAAGGTCATGTTAACCCACTACACTGTGTCATCGAAGTGTTTATTTACTAAAGCAATCATAGAATATAATATGATGGTGCATTGTTTAATATGGGCATTATGTATTGGACTTCAATGATTTGCTGTATTTAATTCATTCTTTCAGTCAAAGTCAAAGCTCCATATCCAGTATCTTCTAAATGCAAACCGTGAGCAACCTTGCACATGCAATTACTGCTTCATCAGCCTCAGCCACAGATGCTTCACCCACGGACCATCTGATGCGATTTGTACACTTAGCTGGCCACTATTATCAGAATATTGCCACTAAAAAAATCTCATTGACTATGCTATCTCCATGTGTACAGCTTTTCATGCAATTTTTAAAATCATTTCAATGTGGAAAACCAACAAAATTACTTGATGTTTGAAGACTTTGTAGTCAGCCATTTTACCACCGTTTTACCATGGTGGCTTAGTGATCAGCAGCCTGACTGGCATTTCCAAATTGTCCATAGTGCGTGATGACCTTGCAATGGGTTGCCACCCCGTCCAGAGTGTCCCCTGCCTTGTGCCCCAAGTTCCCTGGGATAGACTCCAGGCTCCCCCACAACCCTGTGTAGGATACGCGGTATGGAAAATGGATGGACTGACGGAAGGATGGCTCAAGATATGTAACATAAATTTAGTATTTCCAGTTTTATTAGAGGAAACTGATCTTCCATTATAAATACAAGGAGACAGACAACTAGCAAACTGGGATTCATAAAGTCTGGTACTCCACAGAGGGTTGAAATATGTGGGGGGGTTTTTCTTCCAGGGAACACGTGAGGATTCGAAACACTTGCAAAACACAGATTCACTTTCTTAACAGACAGGTCATTAAGTTAACCAATAGAAAAACCATAAGGTGGAAAGAAATATGACAAAGGAGATATGTTTCCTAACACAACCATGCCTCCATATCTGTTCAAGAATGGTTGAGTTTAGTAGTTTTGTGTGTTGTGGGCCTAAAATTTCAACAGGAAATGTGTAGAATTTTGAAACATGGGCCAAAAATGGCCAAATGCATTCACTGCTTTTGTAAAACTGCGACATATGACACCTGAGACACCATCAAGGTGAAGTTGTTGCTGTGTTCATCACAACATTCCATAGCAGTATGTGGTTCAGAAAGAATGGAAGTAAGAAACTAGCACTAAGCCTTACTTATTTGGGAAATGCACAAGGGCCATGGCCAGTTTTTAATTGAATCTTCACCACTGAAAACAACAGTGATAAAATATAGCCCAGATTGAAGCACAGAACTTCAGTAAACCTGCATTTTCTTTCTTTCTTTCTTTCCTTTTTTTGTGTTACCAAGGAGTTAGACTTAAAGTCAAAATGAAGAGCCCACTCTAACTGCTGTATTTCATTTTAATAACCAACTTAACTTCATTGAGCTTGACTGTTCTTCAGTTTATTACTTTTATTTATATTTGAACTTATATGCACTGTCTCTGTTTTAATGATTTTATAATTTACAAAGGAAAAGGGGAATAGGAAGATACTAATTATCTTATTAGATAATTAGATACATTATTTGGAATAGATAATATGGTCTAAACACATACAAATACAGATATGAATAGAAGATATACTATTTATTGGTTTACTCCAGCAGCCTGACCTAAAAATCACTCCAAAATAAAAGCATATTTCTACCATATTTTTTTTTAAAATACAAACTGGCTCAAAATTCACTAAAGAAATGTGCTTTTTTTAAAATAGAGCTGCCACTCCATATAGCCCACACAGATCACACACTGTGCAAAGGGCAGCATACGTCTGTTTTATGTCATTCTTCATCATTATTAAATAAAAACCATACAGCATTCACCACAACAGTGACCAGGAAAAAAGTGGTTACTGACCATGAATGAATGAATAAATAAATGCTGCTTAAAGGACCTCATTTTGACTAGCAACAGCACGTGCACATTTTTCTAATCTTTCTGGAATATATCAAAGCCATAGTTCCCTGATTGAAAGAAACTGTTTTGAAAGAGATCCTTGTTTTGAAAGAAGTTATTTTTAATTAAAATTTATTTTTCCCACAGTCCTGGGTTTTTTTTCCAGTGTCTCTGGAGGCATAGTGGCAGGATTCACAAAAATCCCTCCAAATTTAGACCACGCCGAATACAGATACAGATATTTGGAGCATTACCAGACAAAATAAGGTGTGGTCCTAGTAGAGTCAACAGAGTACAGATTCAGTAAGGGCCCAAATGGAATATTGCCGGGGAAAAGCAACAACAATCACTTTATGCTTTTCAGTTCTCAGTTTTACAGTCCCCAGTTTTACCCCAGGGCACACAGAGATGCTCGCTCATTCTCAATGGGACCTTTGAAAAGAAGTAGCAAAGCAGTGCCGATTCATCTTCCGTCCCCTCAGCACGGCTTTGAAAGCAGGATGAAACCTGCTGAGCACATCTGCACCGAAAAAAAACCATCCTTCTCACCAAGAAGAGACGAAGGCCAAGCACTACCCACGTACCCACTGTGCACACCTGCACACATAATACACAACACATTCACAAAAAAGTGGGTGTATATAATATCCACACTGCACACCTGCACAAGGGTTGATTGTCATAGAAGGACTGAAAGGTTGCAGTCATTCTCTGGTGAGCAACTTGTGTTGGTAGAATGGCTCTATTATCAGGCTCAAGAATCAGAGATAATGATAAACAAGATCTTAAAGGGTATAGCAGTGTAAACTTGCTCATTTTCTCTTTTGGCACAATGCAACTCAGTTCCCTGTTTTCTTTAAAAGATCTGTGAGAAGTTAAAAAGAAAATCATTTTATTTGGTTTGGTGTATTCTACCCTCTCATTATTCTCCACTGTAAAGATGGGAAGAGCAGGTCATATTGTGAGTAATGTTTTTATATGATAATGAGCTGTGCCTTTATTGGCTGCCACAGTGGA
Source organism: Cranoglanis bouderius (assembly GCA_023630585.1). NCBI lineage: Eukaryota > Metazoa > Chordata > Actinopteri > Siluriformes > Cranoglanididae > Cranoglanis > Cranoglanis bouderius. Next base: position 12,463,541 of record CM042557.1, read on the forward strand.
GGGAGGGCAGACAGTGGGGCAGTGGTGGAGCGCTAGATAGATGCACACCCTACTGCCTCAGCTTTATATTAACAATGAGTGTTCAATTAACAATATGTGACATTATATATGTTTTAAACATTGCTCTCCTGTAAGCACAGATGTTTTTGAGTGTCATTTGGACAACTAATATAAATTTCAACTCTTGTGTTTTTTATATCACAGCATTGTAGTAGAGAATACACATGCACAAGACTGGCACAGCGGTGCAGTAGATAGTATTGCTGCCTCACAGCTCCAGGGTTTGATCCTGAACTCAGGTTACTGTCTGCGTGGTTTCCTGCAGGTTCTCTGGTTTCCTTCCACCTCCCAAAAACATGCCAGTGGGTTGATTGGCTATGCTAAATCAACCCCTAAGTGCAAATGTGTGTGCATCCCATCCAGGGTGTATTGCCAGTTCATGCCTAGTGTTCCTGGGATAACAAATCAAAACACACAGTGATATTGAAAAACTGACAAAATGCAGCTATCATATATCTCTACTACTAGCAGTCACATTGCCTTTAAATTGAAGTAAAGGTACTTGTCAGACTCCAAGACTAAACTGGACAAAAACACTCAGTGAAATAGGAAAAGATAAAACAATATACAATAATGCTGCCTATTTTGCTGTGTGGTGAATTCATTAGGTATATATGCAATGCCAATATATATACAAATATAATAAAATACTTCGTGCCATTAAATTATATCACTGAAACAAACACTATGCTATATGATGTTGCTGTAAGATCAAGACCTTACAAGTACTTGCTCATTTTTCCTGCTGACATGACCAAAATGCATATCTCTGAGGTGAAATGACAGTCATGACAGTGAAACCATGGAGGCTGTGTGAGTGGACACCGCTTATCTGGGTAGCCAACAAAAGCAAGCAGCCTGTAGAATCACAATGACAATATGCAGCAATGATATCGACTTCAACATTTCATAAATGCATGGCTGGTAGATACAATGTCATGCCACATATATGCAAAATGACAAGGGAAATGTTACTTCATTTGCTATGTCCCTGTTAAGTTAAACTGGTAGAGAGAAAGGTGTATTTATTATATAAACACACATAATGCTATGCCTACACTTAACCTCAGTAACATAAAGGAAACCATGGGGACCAGCCAGATGTCCCCACAAGATCAAACTGTCAATTATTCCTATACTTGTTGGGACACACACACACTGCATATGGAGCAAGGCTTAGCTGAAGACTGCAGAACAGTCCCAAGCCTGTGGGGGTTTAGCACCTCTCTGATTTCAGGCCGTGAGCAGAGGGGAGGTTCGTTTGTAACTTTATTAAGCCCTTAGGCCAAATTTCATTTCCTCCCCTGGCTATTAGATAATTCCTTTTGCTTAACCAAGTTACTGAAGCTGTACAAGCAATATGGAAGCATCCTGCTGTTACAGCTCTCACTTCATTTTGCTTTCCTGACTGCTGCAGCGGTAGTGACATTTCATTGGACTAAATTTATCTCTGCTGTACACAAACTGCAGGAAAAACAAGTCCAAAGTGTAGAACTTAAACAGCGTAAAAGCAGTGTACTATCTTTATGTTTCAGACTGATGGGTGTTTGTTTGCAATAATTAGTTTGAAATATGTGTAGTGGCCTGTGAAAACTCAACCGGATGTTGCTTTGGCTGAATTCTGAAAAAACAGCCATAAAAAAAAAAAGGTTTTGACCAAAATTGGGTTTGTCTGCCAATAATATATTTTGGCATCCCAACTTTAAGAAAATATAAAATACCAAAAGAAAGTGGAAATGTTTTTAGGCTACTTTTTAATCTTGTGTTGGCTGTCTGCTTGCAAAGATCATCTGGTGTAAGGTAAAAACAGTCAGTCTATCTAAAGATGTGTAAGAAATCTTTGCTATTTAAGTGTAATTTGCATGTCACACTTGGAGAATGTTGTTGGATAGTTAAATGGCTTAGGGAAACAGCCATAAGCCTACACAATTCAGTCTGTAATCAGATGCCGACTGTCAAATCGCACCGTCATAATGTTATTGTGGCAGCAGGGGTGTGGTCGAGCGTCAGCTGTGGACGGAGAGGAGACGGGTTGAACTGGCAGGCAACAGGTAAAGTTTGATGATTCTCACCTGTGCCTTATTGTCAATATGCTACTTATGTGTGAACTTAACTTGGACTCTGAACTTGAACGTGGCAAAAGCTGCAAGCTAGTGATGGCCCCTTTTCAGTTTTTTTTTTAAATACATGAACATTTGGTGGTAGTACTCGTTTTTCTTAAGGAGATTAGATTACGAATGTAGGGAAAAAAGTCGGGTGCCTAAAATTTTTGCACAATACTGTGTGTGTGTGTGTGTGTGTGTGTGTGTGTGTGTGTATATATATATATATATATATATATATATATATATATATATATATATATATATATATATATATATATATATATATACACAGTACTGTGCAAAAGTTTTAGACACCCTATTTTTTTTTAGTACAAACTTTGTTATAGATTTTTTATTTTATGACTTCTACATTATCAAGTCAGTACAAAAACATTTTAGATCCCCAAACATTAGTTTTCTAGCACAAAATTAAATGTTACAGGAAAAATGTTTCATTAAAGAAAGCAGAATATTTCGTAAGAGACCACTTTTGATGAAAGCTGCTGGGTTTTGTTGCAAAAATAAGAGGCAAGTACGAGAGTCAAAGTCTCCAGAGGAACTGTGGCTGGTTCTGCAAGATGCTCAATAAAACTTACCAGCTCATTTCCTTATAAAACTGCACAAATTGTACCAGAGACTACTATTTTTATTTTTATGTCACACGAAATATTGACTTTGTTTCATCTACTACTGTTTACTGCTCTTCACGTTTTTTTTTGTTTGTTTGTTTGTTTGTTTTTAATGTAGAAACATTTAATTTCATTATTTTGGGCATCTTTGCTCTACAGCATGTGCCTAAAACTTTTATATATACTACTATATTCGTATTCGTTTCATCTATAATGTTAAATCACTTTTAGTATACTTCTAACTCTCTGTGTTGCTGTAATAGGTGAATTTCCCTCTGGGATGAATAAAGTGATCTATCTATCTGTCTATCTGTCTGTCTGTCTGTCTATCTATCAAACATAGCCACCACAGACTACAACACCCAACAACAACAGAGACTGTCACATTCAAGCTCACCATCTTACTGATTACTCACACCTGTGTTCAATTACAGCTTCACGGTATATAAGGACTTTCCGAACACACTCTCTTTGCGAAGTATATCTGTGGTTTTCACCAGTTGTTACCAAGCCTTAGTATTGCAATTGCCTACCTGGTAATGAGCTGTTTGCTCATTGCCTGACCACTGCCTGTTTATTGACTACGCTCTTGTCTTAATTCTTGGATTTGTCTGTAAGTATTAATAATAAAGCTGCTCTTTACCAGCATTTGCGACAATACAGATGACATCAGGTTAATTGAGGACCCTTAAACTAGTTTATAATGTAAATATAATGAACTGTTCTAAAAATTATGAAGGATACTATTACTAATAAACACAGAATGACCTCAGAACAGCATGTTAGTGTGTAGGATATGAATAAAGGCTGGAATGAAGATAGATATAGTTTGGACTTTATTTTGTAATTACATATTTTTTTAATTAAATAAAAATGTATCTATGATTTGCTATAAAATGCTGTAACTTTACCTCAAGTTGAGATACATGCAAAATAGAAACTTATTTCAGTTCAGGAAAGTCTGTAGTGTTCGGAACTTCATCTGTCCAACCATTTTCTGTACCGATTATCCTACACAGGGTTGCGGGGAGCCTGCAGCTTATCTCAGGGGACTTGGGGCACAAGGCTGGGGACACCCTGGACAGGGTTTCAGAACTTCACATAATAGAAAATATCTATTATAAAATGTAGAAGGTTTTCCCCAGCCACCACACAGGGACAGTGCCTCTTTACTGACACAATGTCATTATGATGCGAGCTCACTCATCTCATTATGCAACTTGCTGCATACATTCATTCACAGTAAACACACACTCATCACACACAGAAAGCTACAAAGCAATGACAGCTTAGTGAGAGAATGAAACTACTGTGTGTATAAATCTCTTTGTGTGTGACAAACGTCACAGCAATGATTTGATGGTTTATGTGGCAGTTGTCACAAGAGAGAAGGCAGAATGCTGGTACAGGACATGAGAGGGTTTGAAGGGGGTTTCCATTTCTATAGAGCAGGACACACCAAATGTGGAGAAGCTTTCATCCTGAAACTTTTACTGTGTACAACAGCAGAAGTACATCATAGGATTTAGAGAACCAACTACACAGATTAGATAATAAAAGCTAGCTCACATCTATCGGCTTACTCAGTAACTGTGACAGTTAATTTTATGTGCACAATAAAGTTTCTCTCATTTTTTATCCAGTCGCTCATAATGTTTCTGTAATAGTGAGGAAATTGCAGCATTTAATTATATACTCAGTGTAGCTTAATACTACATTTGTCAGTACAACACTGGTGTAATTATTATTTCAGCATACTATTTAGTGCACATTATGCAGTTTGGGACACAGCCCTGAATTCTCTCTGAATGTGTTTTGACTCACAGCACTGAGAATAATCTGTGCAGTGGATAAGGGCATAACCCATATTACAAAATGTTCTTCTGCACTTATTTTGCTGTAGCACTTTTGCAACCAGAGAGGATAAAATTCCAAAATCATACATCCAAGCATCTTTAAATTGTATTTCAGTATATGGACTACACTACTTTACGTTTTTGTTCCTTTTTTGTTGTTGTTTTTGTTGTTGTTTTCCACCCACACATGTCAATTATTTGTTCCTGTGTTCATCCATTTTTTTCTCAAAAGTGATCAGTGCTGGTTTATAAGCTGTTGCTATAAGCAGCTTGAGTACATAGTCTTCAAATAACCTATTATAGACATATATTCTAAGCCCCGTGGATTCTAGAGAGTGGTATCACAGTAATTGTCATGTGTGCTTGGACCCCTATGATTACTGCTTGTGCATAATACAATAAGTGATTGAATACTAATGTCTCAGTGTCCACTGTTTCTTTACTTGAGCATTATAGCAGAAAAATAAATAACAACAGGAACAAGCCATTCTGTTCCTTTTAAAATAAAGGGAATTATCAAAATGACACTGAGATGACTGTCAGATTGCAAGGCCTGTTTTACTTTGCAAAAAGAATCTGTCCCTGGATGCTTCCATTTCGCTACTTGAGTATTAAGCTTCATCAGATGGAGAGAACATCATTATCAACTTCCTTGTAAACAGCTTATATGGACATATATGGAAGTGAGGGAGAGAGAGAGAAGGAGAAAGAGGGGGGAGGAGAGAGAGATAATAGTTCATACCTGTAGGGGAGCCCTCCAGAACCTCTCCAGAATAGCGAGTCTCCCTGAAGATGGGTTTGTTGTCATTCTGGTCAATTACGAACACGTCCAGATCCACAGGTCCCTCCACTAGCCTGCCAGTCATGTCTGTGGTCGACACTTGGAGCTGAGAGAGAGAGAGAGAGCAAGCAGGGTCAAGCATTAAAATGAGCCTGTGGTACTGGTAACTGTAGTCAGGATGAATAATGTTCCCCTTTAGTCATGCTCGGGGGGTTATTCAATGGGGACAAGTACCGCAAATTTAATATCATATAGAAATGCATGTAATATAGTGCAATATTGGACGTGTGGTATAAGCTTGGGGGCATTTTTCTCCTCATCTGAGAGGTTTCATCCGTTCAGCAAGTTGCCTTGACTGGACATTTCAAAATGACACAGAACACTCAAAGAAGTAATACTGTACAAACCAGTCCTCAATAGGCACAACATTTCAACAATAATGTGCAAAGCAATAAGGAAACTCAATAGACCAAACTAAGTTACAGATGATTTCTCTCCTGTCCCACATGCATTTTACTCCAGAACATGAATGATAATAAAGAGATGGACAGAGACAAAGCCCAATGACTGTAATTTACGCCCAAATTATGCCAGTGCCATTTATCTCATCCTAACTGACAATTGCAAAATATGAAAAAGAATGGTTCTTGGGAGCAAGAGACTAAAGCTAACCAGGAGGCATCTGTCCTATGGTGAGGGTAATCATTGCCTTTTGTTGACTGTGCTTGGCATTCATTATGAAGTGAGCCACAGACACAAGAGTGCTTGTCCCTAACTGCCACAGATCTGTTTTACAAGGCCTTATCTGCCTGAATGAGGGAGGGGGGAGTGACTGAGAGGTACAATGACAGAACACATTAGGGCTGTGCAAAGCAGCTCTTACATGCAGGAAATGGAGCAAGTGTGGCATAGCACAGTGTGGCATAGTGGTGTTGGACCAACCTGGTTTTACTCTCTGGGTCCAAATCCAAAATTGACTGCAATATTTACACTTGGAAAGTTGATTTTCTGGATAGCTAATTCAGGTTATTAAATTTACCCATGTGTAGTTCACACAGCCGAGGTTGCCAAGTTTATCATGAGTAGAAGTGACATGACATGACATGGTTTTTCCATAGTGTGCAGACCACCAGGATTAAACACAAGCGCCTGCCTTCAAGCATAAAAAGAGATAGGAAATAAGGACTGAAAAAGGAAATATTGTTTTCACACTTTTCTGTCAAAAGCAAGACAATGTGATATAAAAGCAAGAATGAATTTCTAAACTACATACAAAATAAATACAGTTTAAATAAAATAGACTAATGCGATGATATATGAAGATGTCAGAAAGAATTAAACAACTAACAGGAGTCTAGTATATTTTCAAAATATTGCTGCATGAATATCTCAAGCTAATGCTTCCACCTTCCAACAGATTATAAAATAGCACTTGATCCAGCACACCCAATTATTTTGCATTTTATTGTTTTTTTTATATTTTGAACCGACATTTACTCATGCATTATATATTGGCCTTGAATGGCATTTGGAAGTTTTGTTGAGAACATAAATGGCAGTGTGAAATACTCTATCGTGGTTACATCAAATTGTCAGACAATGGTGCTGGACTTAATACTGGTTGTTACTTGAGCAGAGATTCACCGATCAGCCATAACATTAAAACCACTAGCCTAATGTTGTGTAGGCCCCCCTGGTGCCACCAAAATAGCTCTGACCCATCGAGACATGTATTCCACAAGACCTCTGAAAGTATGCTGTGGTATCTGGCACCAATACTTTAGCAGCAGAACCTTTAAGTCCTGTAAGTTGCGAGGTGGGATCTCCATGGATCGGACTTGTTTGTCCAACACATTCCTCAGATGCTCGATCGGATTTAGATCTGGGCTCAAGTCAACATCTTGAACTCTTTGAACAATTTTTGCAATGTGGCAGGGTGCATTATCCTGCCATTAGGGAATACAGTAGGTACTAACCACTGCATAATGAAAACACCCCACAAGACCCGCTGTTTTCGAGATGCTCTGACACTGTCGTCTACCCATCACAATTAGGCCCTTGTCAAAGTTACTCCAATAATACTGCTTCCAACACATCATCCTCAAGAACTGTCTGTTCTCTTGCTGCCTAATATATCCCACCCCTTGACAGGTGCCACTGTAATTAGATAATCAATGTTATTCACTTCACCTGTCAGTGGATTTAATGTTACGGCTGAACAGTGTAAGTCCAAGATCAGAACTGCATATAATTGAAACTGAAACTGCAAATATAAGCATTGAAACTTCAGTTGTAATGAAGAATTTGAGTGAATAAAACAGAGGGTCTCATGTTTTATTCACTCAAATTCTTCATTACAACTGAAGTTTCAATGCTTATATTTGCAGTTTCAGTCATCATTACATTGCACTCTAAATACAGCCCTCTGTAATTAAATCAGGTGCATCTGTGACAAGTGTGTACTACATCACTTTACTGTGCTCTGTCTTGATCTACAATGTCAGGTCTTTAAACCTCAGCTGCATTCAAGAAGCTTCTCTTAACCCAACTGTGGTGTGAGACAAATAGGAATATGTAGATACAGAACAAAAGCTTCAGTTAATGTTCATATCAATCATCAGGACATGGGAAAATATGATCTCAGTGACTCTGACCGTGGCATGGTTGTTGCGGCATGGTTGTTGGGACTGGTATGAGTATTTCATATATGCACTGATATACTGGGATTTTCATACACAACCATATCTAGAGTTTACACAGAATGGTGTAAAAACAAAAAAACATTCACAGAATGACAGTTCTGTGGGCAGAAATGCCTTGTTAATGAGAGAGGTCAGCAGAGAATGGCCAGCCTGGTTCAAGTTGACAGGAAGCCTATCTTAACTCAAATAATCACTCTTTACAATAATGGTGAGCAGAAAAGCATCTCAGAGCACATTGCAACTTGAGGCGTATGTGCTACAGCAGCAGAAGACACTTCGGTCAGCAACGAAGAGGAACCTGAGGTTACAGGGGGCACAGGCTCACCCAAACTGGACAGCTGAAGATTGGGAAAAACATCACCAGGTGTACAGGTATTCCTATTATAGTGGCCAGTAAGGGAAATGCTTATTATACTTGAACCAAATCACTCACTCCAGGCAGTTCACAAACTTAAGGTGAAAAAAAGGTGAAAAATCCCTGAAAAAAACTAGATTAAAAACTTTAAGTTGGCAAGATTTTAGACAAAGTGCTGTGCGCGATCATGATGAGTCTCCTCACCCTTTTCACCTAAACAGGAATGACCAATTATAGCACTTGCCATCATGCATTACCTTATGAGCCCATCCAGAATGCTCCATTACACCGAGTGGCCTGCGTGCGGGTGTTCCTAGGCATGCCAACACATTACTACAGCTTGCTATCACTATCAATAATGCATGGCATCACTCTGGCTGTCTCTCCATCATTCCAAGGCTGGGGTCAGCTGCATCGTTTGGTTCTGGCCAACTCAGGCATGGGCCTGTTGAACATGATTAATGGTCCAAACGATAGAGATGTACCGCAAGTCCCTGCGTCAGGGGTTACGCTACTAATGGCCTATATATTATCCAGTGCATTTATCTACTATTACGGGAAGATGGGAAAAGGACGAATTTATGAGAATTCATTCCCCTTTCATACTCATCAGACAGAGTGCTGACTCTACACAATGTGAGCTATTATGTCTCAGACCAAATCGTGAAGATCACTGTATACGTCATCAAGGACTATACCATCGAGGACTAGACTGAGACTTTACTTCCACACTCATTAACAGGTTTTCTCTGATGCCTAATTTACACAGTTTTTTACACACACACACACACACACACACACACACACACACACACACACACACACAAACATCTCAGCATGTCTATTCATACTACAAAGCACCCTTGCATGAACAAATATAGCAAATTACACTTTAAATGTCACACCTCATACATAATCACTGTGATCATGTATCATTATGTTCCCTCCTTCTTTCTAGTGAGGCTTGTTAGTAAAACACGTAGTCACATCAGGTAACTGTTGAGTATTTAATCTTTCCAATGTTCATTTTCAAAAGATATATATTCATTTATACCACAGTGCTGTTGCATACATGGATGATTGGTTAGAAGGTATTGATTAATTCCCTATAACAGCAGCTGGCTTCAAGACAAACCACAGGTTTATATTACTGTAACAGGTTTATTATTTAATCGTTTCTATAGTAGCAAGTCATTTACAAGGACTTGTGTGGCAAATGATATACATGATCTATGCATAATAATAATAATAATAATAATAATAATAATAATAATAATAATAATAATAATAATAACAGATTTAAAAACGTGTTGTTATTTAACAAAGCATTTATGCATAACATTTATGGAAGGAGTCGCCACTTTCAGGGTAACGAGTTCAGGCCAGAGGAATTTCTTGTTTCTTGATAACATGACAAATTTTTGTCTTATTAACTTCAAGAGAGAGAAAAAAAAGTGCCTGGTGAAGGATCAACTATGTATAATGTAACTAAAAATGGTTAAAAAGTACATTATCGTGAATCATGTCACTCATCATGAATGATCACAAAATTGTGATCATTGGAGAATTGTGTTATAAGAGGAATAAAACACTTTGACACATGCTACTATAGGAAAATAATCAACCACATGGTGTTAACAGGATGTTTGTGCTAGGCCACATCACACCACCCATGTCTCGATTATTTTCCTATCATAGCACTCTCTGTTGTCCCTTTTATTCCTTACATAATCATTCTTTGCATCAACCGTGTAGTTGTCTCGGCTTTGAAGAGGGAAGCTGGGAATTTTAAAGCTTTTGCATGTGCATCAGTCTTTCACAATCACACTTCCTTTGATATGGCTGATGAATCGCCCCTCCCTCTCTGCTGCAGGTGTCTAGCCACAATCCTATGTTATTCTTACAGCACTCGATTTTGCTCTCTCACCCTCTTGACATCTATCTGAGGAGTGTTTAAATTCCTGTCAAGTGTGTTTTGCACTCATCGTGTTCTCAGACTGCATCCACAGGTGCTGATAGGAGGAGAGAGAGGCAGAGAGATGGAGAGACAGAGACGGCTTAAGGTGGGCTGCCACAAAACTGTGCTTGCATCAGTGTTTCATTTCAAGGCACGACTGGCCTGTTGGACTAGCAAGGTCATGCAGTGTTTTTACACTACATGCTCTAAGCCTGGCTCTGCAGTCATGAACAGAGGTGCAAAGACACTGCAATTTGCCTTTCACATTGGAGCATGAAGACTGAGCAGCGCCACTCCGCTGGGCCGTTAAAGCCAACACACCGCTTTGCTATCTGTCTCTCCAGCCTTATGAATCTGCATTTACAATCTCGCTGGCACTGTTACTGTTACTCTCCCTGTAGACCACACAGTCACGCTCGATCCACCACTCTTTGCCTATTTTTCTGTTTTCTCTCTTTTTTCTCTCCTCCCTCTCATTTTCAGATATAAATCAGGCTTGTTTTCTTACTGAACAGATACTGCTCCTAAATTTGGGCCTGCCTATTATCTTTTGGGTGATTCATTAGGCATGAGTCCTGCAAGATAATGAGTTTTCTTCACACAGGTCTGTTGCTGTTTTTTTTTGGATCTCCAATCCTTTGACATCTCAGCAACTGAAACTAGAATGAGGGGAAAAAAGAGAGCTATGATCTGAGATCATAAGTGCTACTCTGACATGCTTCACAAACACGAGCCCATTTTAGCACTGCACACTCTGCAGCCTCTCAGAGTGCTTACATTATATAAAATAATTCATGACTCAAGAGTCCATTCAGGTACATTATATAAAACTCAGAGCCTCATATTCTCTGCTTCTAATGTTTTGTGTTATCCTACTATTATCTTATAGCAAAAGTGTTTACGTTAAATATCAGCATTTTTGACCCCATAAATGTTTTTTTTTTTGTTTGTTTGTTTCATTGGGTTTATAGCATGCAATCGTTCAAGAAAATGGAATATACTGTATGTGCATATGTAATTTTGACTTTTATCTCGTCATTGCCAGATAATATCAAGCAATTGCAACTTTTTATCCTACAGATGCAAGTTTATGTCACACATTTGTAACTTTTTATCCTGCAGTTGTGAGTTTATATCATGCAACTGAGATATTTTATTCTGCAACTGTGCCCTACTACACTGCAAAAATTGTTCAGGAATGGTTTGAGGAACATGACAAAGAGTTCAAGGTGTTGACTTGGCCTCCAAATTCCCCAGATCGCAATCCGATCGAGCATCTGTGGGATGTCCCGGACAGACAAGTCCGATCCATGGAGGCCCCACCTCATAACTTACAGGACTCAAAGGATCTGCTGCTACCATCTTGTTGCCAGATACTACAGCACACCTTCAGAGGTCAAGTTCAAATGGCAACATGGATGATCACTAGACTACAAGTCTGGTCACACAACACTGAACATTTAATAAATAAAACTGAACATATCAATGCCCAGAAGTCTATTAGATTTTAAAAGCATGCATGCCAAAACAGCCACTGACAGGCTATGACAGGCTATCAGAGCTGTGACTGGTATATCCAAGCCAATGAGGGCTAATGTTTATGTCTTCTGCTCCTTAATACCAGGCAGTTGTGTTATAAAAGCCATTTCTATTAGAATGAAATTGGCAAATTACAAACAGACAATAATTAATGTCTCTAAATTCAAGCGTGGCTTAATTTGGAAATTACATTAAACGCAGAGTGAAAAACAGGGATCAGACATACACAGGGAAAAAAAACAGTGAAAATTATAGGCAGCGAACATCACTGGTTGTCACAGTGGAAATTAAAAGTGACTTTTACACCATGTTTATCAGCACATCTGTGCAAATCTGGGATGAACAGGGTATAATCTTTTTTTCTCTCTTTCTGTGACAGCAATTTGCTTGCACATATAAGAAATATATCAACTAAATATTTATATAGTTTATCAGCGATTTTGGATGTAATCTGGCATAATTTGGCATCATCATTCATTTAAATCAAGGCAAGAATTTCAGAAAGAAGCATGCAATGGCACTGCCAGAACAAAACATTTAACTGATCCCTAAAAAAGTAAGTCAGGTTTATTTACAAAACACATTTAAAACAGCCTACACTGACTGAAGTGATGTGCATACAATAAAACAAAGAGAGAAATAAAAAATAACGTAAAGAAAAGTAAGATCAACATGGTAGAATACACTACTGTACGGTGTCCAAAAATACTCTCCCCTATTGGTCATGTTAAAATGCAAGTGTGTCAAGATTACACACAGTTAAAAATGGATAAAGACGACACTTGCCAATTAGAGGTTTGTAGGCTGTACCCTTAAATTGTAGCTTTGCCCTTGGACCATCCAACAGATTCTGAGAGGAAGACTTTAAAGATCTTTGAATAATTGAAAGCATGAGTAGATCAGTGACTATAATCCACTAAGAGCTTATACAAATAAATGCACTTTAAATTGAACCCTATAATGGACTAGGAACCAATGAAGTGGTATAATGAATTGATCTCTCTCCTTTGTACCAGTGAGCAACCATGGTAGCAGTATTCTGTAAACAGTATTCTCTAAACAGGACAATGAGGACTGATTAATACCAGTACAGTGTACAGTGATTTGCAGTCAACACATGAAAAAACAAACACACAAACAAACAAACAAAAACAAAAAACTAATGTATGTATGATAAAAAGTGAGAAAAGATTTGAGCTTGGTGGTGGTTCTAAGATAGAGCAGTTTGCATTTGAGCTGATTTATCTGTCAAATCTGAGGTTTGAGTCAAAAATGATGCCAAGCCTTTTCATATGCATTTTAAAAGTAGAAAGATAGTTGACCAAGATTATTAAAAAAAAAAAATAATAAAAAAAAAACAATAGCATGATCAGTGGGAAAAATTCTGACTTGCATTGGAGGAAATTGCCTTCTGTTTAGTTCATTATGAGATTTTGCCATTCTTCTCCAATTCTTCATATTAATATTTATATATTAATATTATATTAAGTTTTTACCGTTTGTTTTCTATCAACCTTCCAACTGGGGTTGGTGGGGCAAACGTGTTTCCTTCAATACATATGAAGCTAATTTCCACATCTTTTTAAACTGCTGCTCATGCTACATGACCAGGCAGCATAACACTTTGAGGAAGGCACTATCTAGCGCTATCTACCCTGTTCTACATACATCTGCAAACATAGACATTACAACTGGGCACAGCCAAGTTTGCTCTCCCCGTCACAGATGGCTGTGGTATCATTGAGAATAGAACATGTGATCTCCCATCGATAGAGCAGTGATATGGGACTTCCATTGCTCTGATCCTCCAATCATTTGATTTCTGCCTGTTTTGAACATGATTCTGCTAAGCTCATGTTTACATCCTCCTGCCTCAGAAATCATGAATATATGCTTCCAGATAATTTGCTCTAATGGATGCCTATACAGAGAAAATAGAATGAGTCCTAAGGTAGAACCCTGTGGGATGCCACAGGGAGGAAATCACTGATATTGACTGAGAATGTCCTATATTTAAGGTGAGGTAAACCACTTAAGGGCAACAGCCTGTACACCCAACCATTGTTCACAGTGTCAAAGGTTGACCTAAAATCCTAAAATCTTATTGTCAAGATTATATTATTATGAAGCATTTTCCACTAATAGGAGCTGTTCCAGGTCAAAGGCACGTATTAATAACAGATGGATTAGAAGTTGCATAAAATGTGTCTTTTAATAGCTGCGAGGAAATGACATTAAGAAAGGAGGTCAGATGCTTTCTACTCAGCTCTAGATCAGGGAATGTGAAACAGCTGCAAAGTGATTAAAATGTCAGCAAGGTTGATAAAATGGAAAATACAGGGCCAAAGGTAGAAGACAAGATGTAATGTGCTAGCAAAATCTTCTTAAGAATCAGAGGACATATGATGTCTAAAACCAACAGAAGGTTTGCATATTAATTGTGCTAAAAAGGATCTCAGGATGATTTTGAAGGTAATATTTGAAAATTTCGCTTGGGGTTTTGACAGCTAAGCAGGTGTTAAAAATATCATGGCTTACTTGTGATAATTTTTCCACTTGCCTAATAGTCTGACTAGCCTTATTGAACCATTTCTGGGCTTTGGATTTGGATCATCTAATCTCATAGGAGCAATAGAATCAAGAATGGTTGGACAGGAGGAATAAAATAATGTGACTAAATCATCTACACAAACAGGTGCCAAACCATAAACAGTTAAATTCAGAGCATTTAAATATACATCAGAGATGTAGTTAGGAATGGAAGAATCAAGTGAATCGATTGGGGTAGGGGCAGGGATGCGCCTTGTTAAAGCTGTACTAAAGATGACCAGTACATATTCAGAAAAAAATGGCCTCCTCAGTTTCTCCAGTGGTGAACAAGTCTACATCCCTGCACATGGGTGGGATTATTAATATGCTGAACAAAATTAAATGAATCCAAAAGTTGCATAAAATCATTAACCTGAGGTTTATGGACAACAGACATGGGTATTAAAATCACCCATGAGTAAAATTGGTACAATTGGGGCTAGAAGGTTAGATACATTAGGTTAGATAGATACTCTCTCTCTCTCTCTCTCTCTCTCTCTCTCTGCATGAGCTGCTGCATATTACTGTGTAAATAAGTGTGAGAGAAAGTAGCAGCATCTTTGATTTATTTTCTTTTTTGTTTTCCAGTTTCTTCCCATATTTTCCTGTAGTAGTCTAAGATTTATATAGATTTAAATGCTAATTTATATAGATTTAAACTGATTACCAGTGCTCTTTGTCAGCAAATGTCAGCAAATACTAAAATAAATGGGATGAATACTGACAAATTCTGTGGTTTAAAGTTTATTGCTCAAAGGCTTGCTATAGCACTGTAGCTGATGAGTTACTCTGCAACCTGTCATAATAATTAGACAAAGAAAGTCCAGGCTAGCCAAAAACAGACCAGTGGCAAGTCGCCTGGATTTTAATGGCCTATCAGCAGAATTCCACAAAGGTTTCTGGAACTTGATTGGTCGGGACCAGTATGGTGATTTGACCAAGTGCACTGATCAAGGGACTCTTTCATTGTATTATCAAAAAGCAGTAACATGAGGGAAATAATGTTAATTATTTTTATTATTTTGATGTTAATACTAAAAAAGAGGCCTTGGATGTTGAAACAATTGGCATCTTTTAATTCTGGTCTTTGTTGATTATCTAAAGCTTTGCCCAACAGCCTAAGGGAGTGCATATCCACCATAGTCCATGAAGACCAAACTTGCAATCTCCTTAAACAACTTAAATGTTGTATTTCAATCTTTACATCAAGAAACAGCTTTTGATAGAATAGATCACATATGTAATTAAAACCCTGAAAGTGTTTGGATTTTATCCATGCTTTCTTACATCTAAATGTTATATAACAACACATACAACATGTTGGGTTTCCCTAAAAAGGGCATTTTCAGTCACCAGGGGTATTCACGAGATGCACACTTTTACTTCTTGGTACTCCTCAGCTTCCACAACCCTGCAGAAAGGATGGTTATTTCATGTAGAAAAACTGGGACTGGGGCTTTGTAGATTAAGTCATAGGGAAGCCCCAGAGATGGAAGGCAATCCTCCCACAACTTAATTACAGAGGGAGAACTCTTGCAGTTAACCACCATGGGACTTTATGCTTAAAATAAATAAATAAATAAATCTTCAGTGGTTGCTTCACTGTGCAGTTGCCATACATAGTCTGGTTTCTAAATTTTACAGAATGGATTACATAATCACCACTGATTCTGTTTTCTACTCTTTTTGGGAATGCCTTTGATTAACTCCCTTATTTTCACTGCTGGATAAGATTGTTAGCAACCCTTTTTGCTTTCTAAAATACTGTTTATAATGAGGTGTAGATGTAGGCAGAGATAGAGCAAGCATTTTAGGACTAACCAGATTAGCTATCCGAAAATTTAATCGATGAGGAAATTGATGAGTGGCAAAATGTCAATATGTTGGCCCTGTTGAAGTCAGTGGTAGAAGAGTGAGTAGTTACTAAATACACATACTAGCAACAGTCTGATAATGTGGAATTCTTATTAAAAGGTGCTTCCAAGAGGCACTTGTCAGTGAATGAGTTTGGGAATTTAGTTTTCATTTGGTGATGTTTAATGAATACATACAGTAGTTCTTGTGTTTTCATTGTGTGTGGTGCAATATTTTGAAAATTCAGCTATCTTTAGTACATTTTACATTTGTTTAAAAAAAAAAAAAAAGTAAAAGGATTTTAAGTAAAAGTTAAAAGTCAAAATTGGTACAATTAAGGCAAGAAGGTTAGAGACTCTGGTTTATTATGGAAGTTTAGAGAGTTTATTATAGGAACTCTCCTTGGTTCCCTGGTGGACTAGTGGCTAGCATGTGGCGCTCTCAGGGAACCAACCCCAGCCACTGAAGTATTGCACGTGTCGGTGCACTCTCAGTGCCAGTCCCAAGCCCAGAAAATGGGGAGGGCTGCGTCAGGAAGGGCATCCGGTGTAAAACGTGCCAGAATCAAAATATGCAGATGGGTAATCCACTGTGGTGACCCCAAGTGAAAGCAGCTAAAAGAGGGGAAAAATAAAAATTGCAGGAGACCGCCTTCTTCTCCAGGGTGGAAGCCCTGGCAGGCTGTGCAGGAACACAGTGTTTTTATCGTTCTGTTAAATAAGCCAAGAGGATGAGGGGAGACATAAGGTACAGAGACACTTCAGAAGTGCTCATCACTACCAAGACATTTAACCTACTGTACTAAGGAGTTATTTATCTCAGCCAAGACTGAGGCATGCTGGTGCTGTGACCTCCCCTGACTATGCCTCTCACTTAGTGAAATGATTCGGATCTTCTACACTTTTTTGGACTTCTGAGTCTTAAAATCTCATTGAAGTTACTGAAGACACCAGTTATAAGATAGGAGTGCACTTCAAAATATTACATTTCCAAAGTGTTCAGTTCCAAAATATATTTACGTTTTGGTACAAGTGTTTTTTTTTAGTGATTTTAATCTATCTTCATGTTATACACTTAACAGTCAGCATTAATAGCATGCAGACGTCACCTTTAACTAAGAAATTAAGGTAAAAAAACAATATGCAGAGGTTTTGGGTGAGAAATGGAGGGAAGAATGGAATCAGAGGTTATAAAAGTCTAACCTTATTAGATACAACAGCAAAACAAAACATGACTGCCCTGGAAATGAATAAGCAAAGAGTGGCAGCATATAATAATGACACAGTGGGCCAGACAACAAAATCATTTCCTCTTCACCAATGCTTACAGAAAACAAGAAATAAACAATTCCGATTCTTTGTTGGAAAACACCATTTGAATTTGTCCAAAATTACTCAGGAGCTTGAAATATGTGGGTTTATTGATACTGAATTTCGCCCCACAGTTGGAGGGGTCATGTTGCCATTGTTTTTCATATTGCTGGATGGAAAATGTTTCAGAAATGTAGCAAAGAGACGGAGAATGTAAATGGATATGCATATTGATGTTTATATGATATCCAGAAAGATGATCAATATATGATCAATAAAGTCTGAAAATATTTCAGTAGGAGACTTTTTCCTGCTCTAAGAACAAAGGCCTGGCTTTTTAAACATTCAAGGACAGTTTGGTAAGCTTTGGAAAGCAGAGGCAAACCATGAGCAAACCTCAATCACTAGTGAATTAATGAGTAGACGAGATGCCTGAAGTGAAAACATTTTTTTTTTAATTATTTCACTGTGACATGATGTTTTGTCAGTCTTTTGGCACTGTGACAAAGATAGCAATTAAAAAGACCAAAATGTATCAGACAGGTTTTCGATAAATGACTGAACAATTGGGTTCCTGAGTGGGGCAACAGAAAAACATTCACCCAGTCATCAGGAGATCAGGTTCAAATCCCAATGATGCCACAGCCACCCGTGGCCAGGAGTCCAAATAGCTGAGCACTCTGGGTGGAAGGAGAAAAATTACTCTCTCCCCTGTCAATCACAGTGACACTAACCAATTGCAGGTGTCACCCTCCCCATGTGATGGGGAGAAATAGCTATTGGTTGGGAACTGGAAAATGACAAAATTGGGAGAAAAGGAAAATGATATAAAAATATAAACAAAACAAACAAGCAAACAAACTTGCAAATTTCCATTTGCACAATATTTGTAAATGATGCAAACAAATCAAATTCTTGTTCTGGGTACTTTTAATAAAAATGGTTAAAAATTGTTCTGGATAGTATAAATAGATAAAAGGAAAGACAAGCACTTCACCCCAATTTCCTCTCTCATTTGGTTTTGTGAATTAAAGTTACAGCTAAGATACCAAAAATAGCTATTGTCTTGATTAACCTTTTCAAAGTGAATATACCCAAAAGGCCAGATTTTCAGACTTACCATCTGCAAGAATTACCCTGTGGGTCGGTAACAGAACCTGTGTTAAAGTCTCATTTACTAGCTGCACATGTTTTTTTTGTTTTTTTTAAATTAGGTCCACACAGACTAGGAAAATTGTTTTTGGATTCATATCTGTAAGTCATTGTGAACAGTGAATACTGACATTAAATGTGAACACTGTAATATTGTTATTTGTTAACTGTTTGGTGTTATGTTCAAATGATTTTCTGTTGACCTGGTAGCTTATAGAGTACAAGTTCCTTTTCAGCGTTCATCCTCATTTCTTCCTCATGCCACTGATATCCATTCAAATTCCAGTGGGTTTTTTTACCTATTGTTTATGCTACACTCACCAAAGTTGTTATATAAATTAAAGTTCACAAGAATACAGAATAGACATATTTGTTTTCCACTTATCTTTAATAATGCCTTTTTAATCATCTAAAATATTTTCAATTCTTCTTGTATCTTCAAGGTAAAGTTACCAAAAATAGTAGAAAAAGCATTGAAAAGTTTTACAGAGTTTGAATATACAGCATAGTTTTGAATATTCTTCTATTAATAATAATCCAAACTACTGACCCAAAGCAAATCATTGCAATTTATATTGTGTTAGGATTTGCTTCTAACCCTCCTTCAGTTATCCTTAAGCATAAATTGCTGATTTAGCTTTAAAAAATAAATTATTTTAGAAAAGTCTGATTTAAGGATATTCTACTCCTAAACGTGACTACTAACATCACTCCTACTTCTTTCATGTACAGTATATAATGTCACAAATGTTTACACTGCCCTTGTTCTTACATACTATGTTGTCGTAATAGACTCTGGCAAAACAATACAATATGGCTCTATCCATCTTGTTCTCAAGCCTGAACAGTTTCCCAGTGTCTGCTGATGAGAAGCACCATAACATGATGCTACCACCTCCATGCTTCACTGTGGGGATGCTGTTCTCAGTGTGATGAACATTGGTGGGTTTTTGGCAAGTGGCACATTTTGTGCCAAGGCCAAGAAGTTCAATTTCAAAATAAGAACAGAGAACCCTTTGCTACACTTGCATCTTTTTTTTTTCTATCTTCTTGCAGCTTTTTCATAAAGCCCCTTTAGTGGAGTGTCCAGGATATTGTTGTTGTCCTGTAACATCTAATGGCAACTGCTTGCACCGGAACATTTTTGTGTATTTTGTGTAGATTCATGATGTATAATCCATTTCAGTCCATTTCAGTTCCAGGTTGCAGCACTACACAATGTGAAAACATTCACAGGGAGGAATAATTATGCAAGGCACTGTATATATATTTTGCTGATATTGATAACAGCAATTTAAAAGCTTCATTAATCTCCATTGTCTCTAAAATATGCATGAAATATATTCAATTATTTCGCTTGCACAATACTTTTGTATTAACTTTTTTTTTTTTTTTTTTTGCCTCAAATGATATCCTTGATGTTATCAGTTGATATGTGGATTCTTTTTTATGGCACATGAAATGGAGAGGGGAGGCAAAATTAATTTGAAACTTTTTAATACATAAAAGATAAAGCAAATTGTCTGATGATGTGTATAGATATACATAGTTTTAAAGGCAGCAAAGAAAGCTTATAAAAGAAAATCAGACAAAGAAAAGTGAGAGGAAAGAAAGGGTAGAAAAAAGCGAGGGAGATAATGATACTGGAGGGAGATCTTTTATGGGAGCGGCCAGATAAAAATAATCCCCCACTGAAATGTGGTGAAAGGGTCGCCGGGGCTTTGGAAGGAGCTTCATGCTGCAGGAACGGCCATATTCTCTCAAAAGGTATTATTTATCTGCCTTTATGTGGCAGATGCAGCAGCAGAGCGGCCTCAAAGCAAGGCTCAGATCTCAGTGTGTAGACCTCCTGACAGGAGAACTGCTCTCCCACTGCCAGTAACCTATTCATTCCAACCTTTTACATGAAAACAACAGCAAATTATTTGCTACATACAGTATATACCGATACACTGGGTGATCAGTGGCATATGCACATCTAATGAACAAAAGGATATCACACATTAATTTGCCAAACATTTAAAAAGGCTTAGTTTTCACATGAAAATCTTTTATACTGTATATAGTATAAGCTAATGACATGCAAGACTCCAGTCATAACATTTCAGACAAACATTAACAAAAAGATTTAAACCCCCAAAACTCCCTTTTTGGAGGTGTTTGACAACTTAACGATGCTGTTTGGGCTTGCACTCAGTGGGAAGTCTTGTAACTGCACATCAGAATGCCTGTTAAAAGAAGCTCTGAACAACAAGAATGTGCAATTTTGTACACTTGACAAAACAAATTAAGTCTGTATGTACCATAAATGTTCTGCAAAGAAGCAATTACGTTTTCATTCCTTGAGTCTCTAGTCGTTGTCATCCCACGCTATAAAAGATTCTCTAAACATCAGGGGGGGGGGGGGTGTGTGTGTAGTTTCTGGATCCCTGACTAAGTGCTCAGGCTATAGAGGACCTCATGCAGAGTGCATTATAGGCCTAACAGCTGGCCCTGCCACTGAATTATTAACTCTGATGCATGTAATCTGACCACAGGAATCCTTACACACAGGTCTAACCTGGTTATCTGGAGCTATGGACAAGAATCACGCACAGTTTTCAGTAATGAAGGTATGATGAAGATACAAAAATGAAGGTAATTATGACTTATGTAAGGAATAAACCATGACAGTGTGTGATGTTATAAAAAAAATAATCCATGACGAGGTGGGGTGATGCAGTTTAAAGTGAACTTGACCCTTATTTACATCATCCACCATACTGTAGAAGTCCCTGTGAATAAGCAGGAAGTATAGAAATTAACACATTAATATAAACCTCTGGTAGGCCTTGTAACCAAAAAAAACTACAGCCAGAGTCATGCTATTATATAAAATTAATCAACACCTTCTGACCAATCAGACTGGAGAATTCAACAGCACTGTGGTATAATGTGATTTAAAATGTTATTTGCTGACATGACCTCAACATACAAGATAATTATTTTTTTGTAAAATAATACAGGTAATATTATGTTCATACCAAGACATTGAGCTGGTTCAGTGATTCCTACCATGATGCACATTTACAGAACGCATTTGTAGCCTGACATTGCAATTTGTGTGAAGGGCAAGAAGGAGACAGGTGTTATCTCTCTAACACACAACTACAGAGGGATTTGAGGAGAAGAGGGAGAGAGAATGAAAATACGATGGGTGGTTTTCCTGTGTGCAGGCCAGCATGCCGGCTCTCCAATGCCCAGTAAATTATTATCCAGTCAAGCAGAAAGGAGGAGTGGGATTTGGACACAAGCATCACCTGTCTCTGCCTATATCCCCAAAGCCAGGCATAAATGAAGTGGACAACTGCCTGTTTATTCTCCTTGCACCAGTACCCATGGCGAGGTCAATGGGCGACGGCTTCCTGCTTTTATCGAACCTTTTCTGCTGAGCCCTTCGCTTGCTCCATGGATTAATCAGAAGTCCTCATACAAACACACCACTTTTTGCTGCAAGAACAGTGAGCTTTCCTCTCACTGGAACACATATAGCCAGTCACTCAGCACTATGCAGTTTATGCTGTCTCACAGCTCTATTTCTGAATTCTGAATGAATAATTTCAGAACAAATGAAAGCACAGGGTTCAATTTATTGAGTAAACCAGGGAAGACAGACCAAAAGGGCAAGGCAATAATCAAAACCAGAAAACAGGCAATGAGTCAAGCAATCTATAAATGTGCTGACGAAGGCAGAGACAGAATCTAGTATTAGCAGAGGTGCAAAGCACTGAGAAATTATACTTAAGTAAAAGTATAGAGAATGTGTTTTAATGGATGAAATTAAGTTAATTAGCCAATTATGTTAGCTACTGGAATTGATGTTAGTCTAACCTGTTATTAGCAAACAAAACAAGCTAATTAAGTTAAATATAACCAATGAATGTGAGCAAATTAGTGAAACTTTTCTCAACATGCCTTCTATAGGTCTATGGAGTCACCTTATTTTATAAGTCTTTGCTTACTCTAGCATATTTAAACATTTTACTGAGCTAGGCACAGGGCCAGTCATCGTGAAGTTCAACAGTCTTGGGCATTATCCACATTCAGACACAAAAAAGATAGCATTAAAGGTAGCATTAAATGGTCAGCACATCAATCTGGCACGATTCTTGATTTTGTTTAATTTGACTGAATTAAATAATAATAATAACAACAACAACAACAACAACAACAACAATAATAATAATAATAATAATAATAATAATAATAATACATTCCCAGCTTTTTATGCAAAGTTAATTACTAAAGGGTTTATCTAATACTGTAGATTATATTAATTTATTTATTTTTAATAACCTACTTTTAAATACACCAATCTTAAAATTGAACCAAGAAATAGTTATGTGAAATGAGAACTGTTTAATATGAAATGTTCGGTGAATTGAAAAATATAAAATATAAATTATTTTATATTTTATTGGATCTAGAGAAATTCTAACTGGAAAAAGGGCAAAATCATTATCACGCTACTTAGGCACTTGTAGCACACTACATATTCATATTTTCAAGTTAATAAATGTTCGTGAGTCTTTTTATCTATAGGCTTAAAGAGGTTTGTCCTCCAAGTGTGCCTGACTCTATCATTTCACTTTAATTCTACATAGTTTACTTATTTAATTGTTATTCTGTATTATTTAGTTTGATCTGCAGGTGCTGAAAAACTTTTGACTGGCAGTGTATGACCATTTTCCACACTGTAATTTACTGTAATTTAAAGGTTTGTCACTGGTGCCACTGCTGCCTTTTGACAGTGTAGAAATATAGTTCATATTTTTATGACCTTCAGCCCAGGTAGTAACCCAGCAAAAAAATAGCTTGAGTCAGAATGTACAGGGTGTGCCAAAAGTCTCCATACATAGGGGACTATGATTGCCAGCACCACGTCGGTTGTTCCTTCGTCAGTGGATGTTCGTGGATGTCCACTTCTTGATTGGTCCGCAACACTTTCTACACTGTTGTGTAGAAAATAGACAGGAGTTGGGTGGAGAAAACTATAATTCTTATAGAATTATATAATTATATAATTCAATAAGCATGATGAGGCAGAAGTAGCTTTTTCTTCTTTTGTTTAACACAGGACACAACAACTTCCAGTCTTTTTAAATTTGTTAATAAGTTTGGCAACAGTGTCGTGTGTGATGTGCTTGCCATGTTTCCTGTTAAAGACCATCGCAACCTTGCGACAGCTTCCTGTTCCAGCCATGGAAATGATTCCAATATGTTCTTCTTTTGTCAAAGGCATTCTTAAAGGCTATCTAAAAAAAAATTATATAAACTAAGTATGAAAAATTTTGGAAGACATTTTGCTAAAAAGTGTTAATTTCCCCTATGTATGGAGACTTCTGAGACACCAAGTATTATATGATATCCAGTCAAATCAACTACTCTCATTCCATTTAAAAAAGCAAGCCAGCAGCTTAGTATAGTCACATTCTCATTGTTATATACGATTAGATTTCCCTAGTATTTAATTTATGCTAGACATCTTATTGATCTTTTTTTATTACATGATGTTCTGTGCGTAATGACTCATCAAATTTCTGCACAAAAATAGACCCTGATGAGTCATATCCCTCTGTAGAGCTATATCCGTGTAGGTATGCTTGTAAAGACATCTGAACATCTGAGTCAAACTCAGAATCATTGGCACCTTTTGTGAAAATGAGTGATTAGAAATATTTTGATGAATACCATGAATTCTTGGTGAAGCTTCTTCTGGAGATAATAACATCACTGAGCCACTTCCTGTACTGCCTAACAAGGTTGGGAATTATTATTATTATTTTTTACATGGTGCCTTTGGTTGATAGATTTATCTATTTGTGTCCCACACCTCATGCCCCAAATTCCCTGGGATAGGCTCCAGGCAACCCTTTGTAGGATAAGTGGTATGGGTGAATATGTTGTTTGCATTTATTTTAAATATTCTTAGGAACTGCAAAAATTTCATTATCTATAAGGTTGGCTTGAAAGAATATTTACTTCTAAATTGAATATTTCAGTTTACTGGTTGTCCAGACAATGTCACTGACACATCCTGTTTTTTTCCCTCATGCTTCAGCCCTGTATTTTGCCCTGTACATGTATAAAAACATTCATTGAATCAGTTTTTTGTTTCCTAATACCTATTCATTGTAGTTTACCTAGAATCTGTTTTTACGTCCACCTGCATTTGGTTTGACCATGAGAATGGACCTGCCAACATTAGACTTGCCTACCTGTTACTTGGCTATATCTTAATCACTGAGATGTTCAGAAAAGCCTAAATAAAGCAATTTTCATTTATATCCACCTGCGTTTGGCTCTAATTCAACACCACCTACCTCTACATTCATAACATCATCTATTCATGGAGAAACAACATCGCTGGCAAATTTTAAATAATTATAATTATTGGATATAAAAAAAGTTTATACACCCCTGTTAAAACTGCAGGTTTTTGTGATGTAAAAAAAAATGAAACCAAAGTAAATCGTCAAAATTCAAGTAAAAAACAGGCCAAAAAAAAGAGAGAGAGAGAAAAAGAAATACCTTACAATAACCTGGTTGTATTCGACTATGCACTTAACCAATCACATTGAAACTCAGGATTCTGATTAACCCCAAATGGTGAAGCATGGTGAAGCATGGTGATGGCAGCATCATGCTATGGGACTGCTTCTCTTCAGCTGGGACTGGGGCTCTAGTCAAGATAGACAGATACATGGATAGCTCCAAATACCAATCTATTTTGGCACAAAACATGCAGGAAAATATACAGCTGAAAATGAAGAAAACTTTAACCTTCCAAATCCACAAAGACAAATCCAAAAAAACACAAGTCAACAAAATAATTTATTCAGAAGAAGATGATCAGCATTTTGGTGTGGCTTCATAAGAGCCCAGATCTTAAAACCTGTGGAACAACTTGCAGAGGAGATCCCCTCATAATCTGATAGATCTGGATAATTTTTGCATGGAAGAGTGGAATAAGATTGTCAAATCAATATGTGCTATGTTGGTAGACTCTAAGCAAAAAAAAAAAGACTGAGTGCTATATTACAAGCAAAAGGTGCTTTAACAAAGTATTAGTTAAGGGGTGCGTATGCTTGTGCAACCAGGTTGTTTTTTGTCCCCCCCCCCCCCCCCCCAAAAAAAAAAAAAAAAAAAAACTTTTTCTTTTTGCTTTTCATTTGCATTTTGTTGCTTGCTACAGTGCCTATAGAAAATCATCATACCCTGTCAAAATCCTTACTTTTTGTCACATTTCACCCTGGAAATTAAAATAAATTAAATCTAACATTTGCCAGCTGTATTTACACATTATAACCCCCGATATCTAAGTGGAAATAACATTTTTTAAAAATTGTGAACAATTATTAAAATTTAATTAGTGAAATACCTGGTTTGGATAAGTGATCAGCCCCTTAGAGTAGGCATTATAAACTTGTTCAGGTACAACCAGTCACTTCCCAGATCACACACCATGCTAATTGCCCCCCAACTGACATCAATTGCAGTGGTTTTGATTACTTCATAAGAAAACTGGCTGTTCCATGATGATTCCATTACTAGTAGTGCATGGCATGGTTGGAAAGGTGCTTTCAAAAGGGCTCTGGGACAAAGTTGTGGAAAGGCACCAGTTAGGAGAAGGATACAAAAGATTTCAAAGGCTTTAACTATCCCTCTGAGTACCGTTTAGAGCATTATTAAGAAGTGGAAAGTGTATGGCACCACCAACACCTTGCCTAGATTGGGCCGTCCCTCCAAACTGGATGACCGAGCTAGGAGGATATTGATCAGGGAAGCTACCAAGAGGCCAATGGCAACTTTGAAGGACTTATAAGTCCTTATGGCAGAGATTGGTCGGTCTGTGCATGTGACAACAATCTCACAAGCTGTACACAAAGCTGGCCTGTATGGCAGGGTGGCAAGAAAGAAGCCTCTTCTGCTTTGCAAAAAAAACACTTGGAAGATTCTAATGCCATGTGGCAAAAGGTTTTATTCTGCAAAGAAGAATGGGCAAATATTCCCCACTCTAGGTGCGCAAAGCTAATAGAGGTCTTATTTGACTGATCGTTATCAGTTCGTAGATGTAAATGGTGAATTCTCTATGCATACTGAGGTAAAGTGTGGTGTTCCGCAAGGTTCTGTTTTAGGCCCACTGCTCTTTTCTTTATATATGCTACCTCTGGGTCAAATTATTCATAAACATGGAATTAGCTTCCACTGTTATGCTGATGACACACAGTTGTATGTTTCAGCAAAGCCAGATGACAGACACCAGTTTAATAAAGTCGAGGAATGTGTAAAGAACATTAGACAGTGGATGCTCATTAACTTCCTCTTACTAAATTCTGACAAGACAGAAGTACTTATACTAGGACCACATGCAGCTAGAAGTAAGTTTTCTGATTATATAGTAACTCTGGATGGCCTTTCTGTTTCACCATGTGCAGCAGTAATAGACCTTACTGTGATTATTGACTCCAGTCTTTCCTTTGACGCCCACGTAGGTAATATTACTAGGATAGCCTTCTTTCACCTCACAAATATTGGTAAGATAAGAAATATATTGTCACTACAAGATGCAGAAAAATTAGTCCATGCTTTCGTCACCTCTAGGTTGGATTATTGTAATGCCTTATTGTCTGGATTTTCCAGTAGGAGCATAAACAAACTCCAGTTAGTCCAGAATGCAGCTGCAAGTGTCCTTACTGGAACTAGAAGATATGACCAAGTCACCCCTATCTTATCTACACTGCATTGGCTCCCAGTGAAATTTCGCATTGATTATAAAATACTACTATTGACTTATAAAGCGCTAAATGGCTTCGCGCCACAGTACCTAAGTGAACTTTTGGTCTTTTATGATCCGCCACGCCTACTTCGATCCAAAGGCGCAGGCTATTTGTCAGTACCTCAAATAGTGAAGGCTACAGCAGGGGGAAGAGCTTTCTCTTACAAAGCCCCACAGTTATGGAACAGCCTTCCAATTAGTGTTCGAGACTCAGACACAGTCTCAGTGTTTAAGTCCAGGCTGAAAACATATTTGTTTAATCAAGCAGATCTAGAGGTCTCACGGGCATAGTGTGTTGTGGTGAACTGTGATGTCTGGAGGCTGTCACCCCCCCCACCTTCAGGCGTTCACCAAGGTTTGTTGGTGGTGGGGTGGCTGGCAGCCTTGCCCCAGGGAGCCCTCATGTCTATGTTACTCTCTGGCTCTCCCTTTTAGTTATCCTGTCATAAGCTAGTCTTGCCGGAGTACCTGCTTTCACTTACGCAAAGTACATTGTCCTTAACCATTACGGGACAATAAGCATACCTAATGATCTCTCTCTCTCTCTCTCTCTCTCTCTCTCTCTCTCTCTCTCTCTCTCTCTCCCCTTCTGTCGAGCTTTACATGATACTCCTGAGATGCTAGTGATCCCAACCCCTTCTGCTCTCTGGACCTGCCCGATCCATCCTGATGCCCTACTTTTGGTTGGAGATCTCATCAATTGAAGTCACATGCTCCTGCTGAGGATGGCCCCACACGGTGCAGCCTAAAGATCACTGAGATTACAGTGGTGAAGTTCAACAAAACAGACTTCATATAAAAACTGTAATGAATTTTTCATGGTCTCACAACTGCTATCTGACCGTGTTCTACTGGTACATTTATAGAAGAGATTTATTTATTTATAATTGCATTATCCGGTGTTACCCAGATGAGGATGGGTTCCCTTTTGAGTCTGGTTCCTCTCAAGGTTTCTTCCTTATATCATCTCAGGGAGTTTTTCCTTGCCACCGTTGCCGCTGGCTTGCTCATTGGGGATAAATTCATAAATTTAAAACCTATGTCCTGAATTTATATACTTCTGTAAAGCTGCTTTGGGACAATGTCCATTGTTAAAAGTGCTATACAAATAAACTGAACTTGAATTTGAACTTGAACTAGAGACATATCCAAACAGACTGATGGCTGTAATTAAAGCAAAAGGTGGCTCTATGAAGTGTTAAATCATTGGACTGATCACTTTTCCAACTCTGTTATTCTAGTTTTCTTTTTTTTTTTTTTTACGTTTCCGAACTGTTGCCTTTTTACGTTACTTGAATGCTGTAAGGCAGAATGTGTAAATAAAGCTGGAACAAAAAAAATATATTTTTAATGGGTTTTGATTTCAGGCTGTAAGACAAAAAAAGTGACTATTTCAAAGAGATATGATGATTTTCTATAGGCACTGTATATCACATGAAATGTGTAAAAAGATCTGACAGATTTATCTCTGTTTCAATTTTTTTTTACTGCAATTTTAACATGGATGTGTAGACTTTTTACATCCACTGTAAGTTTGCAGTGGGAAATGAGTGTCAGCGCTCTGTCTCATCACCTAAGAAACAAAGTAATTTGTTTAAACACCAGCCTCATCATCACCTCTTTACCCGACTGATCTCTGTTCACATCGATGGGCAAATAATCACTGATTAATTCAGTCAGTTCTGTTTTGTTGTCTACATTTTCCATATTTTTATTAAGCCATTTAAACGTTTTAAACAGTCTGTCATCTGTACAGAGTGTACAAGGCTTATGATTAGGCTTACATTTATTGAACTATGGCAAGTTTCTATCCAAACATGAAACGAGGAAATCACATTTAACTAGAAAGTTTATACACATATTTAGGCAGACTGATTGCATTTATTGCTGTATTTGTTAAAATGGATCCTTTCATGATCTTTGCAGGCAGACAGCCATGGCAATGATAGAAAGTAACCTAAATAAAATATATATTTATGTTTATTTAAAATTATGATGTCAAAGTAATATTATTGACAGAAAAACACAATTTTGGTCAAAGCCAAATGGTTCATTGTTTTGGCAGTTTTCCAGAATTGAGTTGTTACTAGTTATAAAAATCCAATGACAGAGAGACTGCAAACACAAAAACATGCAGGCATATAAAAAATCATTTGAGAATTTTGTAAGGGCCTACAATGACAGATATTTGTAAAGAATTTGTGTCAAGCCAGTAAACAAGGTTCATTTTTAATCTCCAAACCCTGTCGTTTTTAGCTCCTGTCAAAATTCAGACTTGAGTATGACACTCTGGCTAAACATTAATGAATAATACATCAGATATTAAAATGTGTGGCTGTTATAATGAACACCACTTCTCTACAGTATCTGCCCACACACTTGTGTGTATGACTTAATAACAAACACAATTCGCCGCCTGCTAAAGTGGAGTACTTTGTACTTCAAAGGCTGATATATTGTGTTAACTGTCACAGAATAATTTATGCAGTGATACATGAAGAAAGTTGTACACCCATCTTCACAAACATCAGCGTGTATATTACTGTGCTCTTTTGAAATATTCTAACTGATCCATGCAAATATTTTCTTTTCAGTGGTGAGAATTAATATAGCTTTGCCACCTTATTACATTTATAATACTGTAAAGATAAACGACATGGTATATTTACATCACAGTAGATCTCATTAAAAAGCAGAAAAGTTATAATGGTTACGGACAATCTGGGCTAATCATTTGTAGTAATAGACATGAGCACTGAATTATCGCCCTTAGTGAAATAAACCAACTGTAATCTTCACAGTATTGATACATATGAAATTAGGGTTATACATTAATAAAATGTTGTGTTCATAATGCTGTGTCACCAGTAGTAAGGCTTATTCCAGATAGCATCAACTGTCATAAAGACTCACAGACTCCTAATTTCCTCAATGGTATAACAACCGCATCAAGAGACAGACTTTTGTTGACATACGAGTTATGGCAGATTTGAACTGGACTATAAACACTCTGGATGTTAATTCAACACTAGGGATTTTACTGTGTATTGATAAAAATGTTAAAATAAATAACTGTGTTAAGTGACAACAGTTTTCCGAAGTACTCCCGAGCCCACGTGGTTATATTTATCACAGTAGCATGATGGTTTCTCAGGCAATGCCGCCTGAGGGCTCAAAGGTCACACACATTCAACAGTGGTTTCCGGCCTTGCCTTTTACACAATGAGATTTCTCTGGATTCCCTGAATCTTTTCAAAATATTATGCACTGTAGATGGTGAAAGACCTAAATTCTTTGCACTCTTGCATTGAGCAGTGTTCTTTTTGAACTAACTGACAATTCTCTCACGAAGTTTGGTGAGCCACAACCCATCATTACTTGTAAAGACTGAGCATTTGGTGGATGCTCCTTTTATGCCCAATCCTGATACCCTCCTCTGTTACCAATTAACCTGATCCTCCAAAATGGTATTACTTGAATATTCTATAAACTTTTCAGTCTTATTTTGCTTCTGTCCCAACTTTTTTTGAGTGTATTGAAGGCATCAAATTCTAAATTTGTTTATATTTACAAAATACAATTGGTCAGTGAAAACACTGAATATCTTTTCTTTGTACTTTTGTCAGTTAATTAAAGTTTCAAGAGACAAATCACAGAGTTTTGTTTTTATTGCATTTTAGAAAAAATCCCAACTTTTATGGAAATGGGGGAAATAAGCAAATAATTTCCCTGAAATAAAATCACTTTAACTTCTTATTTTAGTACAATCGTTGCTTTTGTTTCCTCTCGTTAGATTCCTAACATGTAATTTAAAATTAAACACATCAACACATTACATATTGGTTTGCACCTACAGTACATGACTAGCAAACAGATTTCCTTTGACCTTAAACAGGCACAAATAATCAATAGTGTTAATGCTACGCTAATAGTAATCCATCATCATTAACCCACAGGGCAGGAGCTCTCACTCCTCTTCTCAGCCGCCTTCCAGCTCTGAACAAATTTCTATTGCCACATTCATCGCATCATGGCTGCAACATCACATGAAAACATTCAAAAACAAGTTGTTTTTCAGGCTTAATAGGTCTAATAGCCAAGTATCCTATCAGGAAGGACATCTGTGCAACATACAAACATATGATTCATCAGTAAAACTCCCTCTTAACTCTAATTTTTTTTCTTTTTCTTAACTCTCATAAGATTTTCTCTTATGAACCGGTTTCTGTTCCTGGAAGTCTAGGTCTTTATTTCTGCCTTTTAGCACTCTTAAGCCTAATAAAGAGTTTCAACCTACCATTAAATGCTTAATGGTTCATTCTCGCTGCTATGCGTTTCATGAGTGGTGATAGTTAGAAAGAGCTACCAATCTGCACCCCCAGCTTTCATTTCAGCTTCACAATATTATCTACAAAGAGGCCACAAGGACAGTGAGACTGAGACTCTGGTTTATTAAAGATATAACTTAAGCTATTTTAAGTGCAACACACAGGACAGGGTCTATGCAAATAGATTTATTTTGCACTCTCAGTGTAATTTACTAAGCCTGAAGGTCACTTTGGAGTCATCGACTGTGTGAGCAAATTAATTCAATTTATGTGCACTCCCAGACAAGATAAAATCAAGTTTTTCAAACTATGATTTAATATTGGTGTAAAGGTGGTTTCATATAAGATATTGGCCACATCTTTTGCCTTAAGGACACACAATTATGTCTATGCTGTTTCATTTAGCATTCATATTGTATTTTGAACAGTTTTGTATGTGTGTGTGTGTGTGTGTGTGTGTGTGTGTGTGTGTGTGTGTGTGTGTGTGTGTTACAGATTTTCTTGCCTTTACACTGGACACACAATTTGGCGATTTTACTTTACCAGCAGTCTTTTTGAGATCTGATCTCCTCACTGTTATCAAGAACTAAAGTGAATGTGTGAATTAAACGTGTGCCTCCTCTCTCAGCATAAATAAACACACATACTGTACCTAGATATAATCATCTGTCAAATCAATCACAATTTCATTTATTAGCATACAAAAAATGAAGAGATTGACAAACCACAGTATAAGGAAGAGAAATGCCTGTAATAACTGCTTTTCATGCTCTTATTTTAGTAATAGTTAATTATATCACATCAAGATGTCAATCAAAATCAGTAAGTACGCTTAATTTGTTTTGCAAGGTTCTATTATGTTTATTGTTGAACATTAAACAGTATTTAATTAAAATGTCCTGCTTTCAATGCATGTGTCACATCTTGCTGTTTTTTACATTTATGTAGAGCAATTTTTTTTTTAAAATCATTAATATAAAGAAAATAGATGTAGAAGGTAGAATAAGATTTCATTTAACAATATTTAAAAATGAGTAGTTATGATATTGCTGACTGGATGAGTTTGAGATATTTTGGAGGTGAAAGCCGGCTTACTGATGAACTGAGTTAACTTTGAGTTCAAATTGAGCTGACTCACTGAAAAGAAAACAAATTCTCATCACTATTGTTGGCTTCTTAGCAACCCAGCATCATAACCCACATGGGAAATGAACATAGCTGATCACAACAGACCAATAATAATTCTGGGATAATTCTATAATTGTGACATTTTGTCATCATTCTCAACTGAATTGTGAATAAATACAACTCTCAACTCCAAGGTCCCTCATTTGATCCTGAGCTCGGGTTACTGTCTATGTGGAGTTTCACATGCTCTCACAGTGGCCTTGTGGGTTTTCTCCGGGTTCTCCAGTTTCCTGCCATCTCCAGAAACATGCATGTAGGTGGAATAAAGACTCTAAATAGACCTAAATGTGTGTGTGAATGGGTTGGCATCCCATTAAGAGAGTATTCCTGCCTTGAGCCCAGTGTTCCCAGGATAGGCATCGGATCAACCT
Organism: Cranoglanis bouderius; assembly: GCA_023630585.1. Taxonomy (NCBI): domain Eukaryota; kingdom Metazoa; phylum Chordata; class Actinopteri; order Siluriformes; family Cranoglanididae; genus Cranoglanis; species Cranoglanis bouderius. The sequence continues at coordinate 12,497,135 of CM042557.1, forward strand.
CAACCCTAACCAGGATAAAGGTGGTAAAATGTGGTAAATGGTGATAAAAATAAATACAGATCAGTAGCTTGGTGCCCCCAGTTTCCTTGGAGTACCCCATAGAGCAAATCCAGGCTGTTCTTTTTTGTAAATTCCCCATAACACATCCACTAAGTACACACCCAATTTATCAAATTACACACACAATTAGTGCTCTTTATTTGGGATCTTAGAAAAAAGCAGGGTCTGACAGTGCCATTACATGCTCAGAGATAATTAAGAAGTCATCTCGAGACATTATATGGATCATGACTTTAGTGTGTAAAATAGCAGTCAGTGCTTGGTTGACCAAAATGACAGCTCTAATGGATGCTACAATATGACATGGCCTCAGGCCATATCCGCTTGGCTTAGTCGTCTTTCTCCATGTGGGAGCTCAAAATGATTTGCTGGAACAAATAAGGGAAAGGATACTGGCAGAAAAAAAAAGAGTTTGGACGAACAAGCTTGTAACTACCCACCACTCGGCCCTTCCAATCTGTTCGAGTTACTTTAATGTGCAATATCAGTCTGTGGGTTTCTCCTTTCAAAGTGGTAACACAGTACACTGTCTCTAATTAACTTCAGATAAATATCAGTCCACACACACTCACACGCACAAACACAGCACACACAATAATTACAAGCAATGTGCCAGAGCCTGAGGATTGCAGACGGTGAGGTGGATCGATGGAAGACAAACAGCTGTTGGACACCGCGATTCCATTACCTCCCTACGGTGGATCAAAACATCGCCTGTGCCAGCAGTAAGCAAACCTGGCCAAACTATGAGCACTGGGGTAGTTGAAGATGAGCCACACCGCTGTGATAACTCAACTCCATCATGCTGGTGGCCAGATGAGATCGGACCTGCAGTGAGATTTAAAACCAGAGAACACCCCTGCATGCCATTAGCTCTATTCAGCAGGCAATGAAGTGGTCCTGTCATATGGCTACCGTAGTACAACGCCTGTTCTCACAATTCATCTTTATTCCACCACCAGCATACGTGTTCTTATACGAATAGATAAATGATTCCCATTTTTTTGTTGTTTTTTTTTTGTCTGTGTGCTGTTTGTGTAGAAGTGTATTTTGTGAGACAAACAGACAGAGAGCTTGTGTAGGAATGCAGGCATTTACTCTGGCATAAAGAACAACTTTTCTTCTCTTTGCAAATGGCGTTCATTGTTGACAACAATTCCTTTTTCATTTGCTTTTTTTTTATGACACTAAGTTTCAACTTAATTACTGCTGCTTCGGCAGTCAACACATTTGGGTGCTATTTACCAACACTGATTTGTATTTAAACCATCCTCATTATCTGAACCTTCAACAATATCAGTATAAATGAAAAGCAACTAAATTTCTAACTAAAATAAAAGTGCTGGAATGGTAAGAAATTCAATCTGAATATTATTTTTCTTTCCGCATTTATTTCTGTTATAAATAAATGAATGTTGGTATCAAACCATTCATTTTTATTCTTTCGATCTCTTCTTAGCCTTCTTTCTGTTTGAGATGAAAGCTCTGTGTGTAAATACTGATCTATTATTCCATCTAGTTTTGGAATTTCTATACAAAAAAAATACACTGCAAATGTGACATTTAATCACTCTTGCCACACCTTTGTGCAACTCACAAATTTTGCATATCATCCTTGCACAGGGGCCATGCTAATCTTCTCTGTATCATTCCAATTTTAGTGTGCTGCCGTAGCAAGCCACCTCTTACAGGGCTTCACACTTTCTGGTGCTGTCACTATGTGCTGTGTGAGAATTGTAGATCTCACTTTGAATTAATTGTGCAATAAATAAACACAAATAAACAAACACAAATAAAAAATAAATAAATAATAATTATTATTGTTTATTATTATTATTATTATTATTATTATTATTATTATTATTATTATTATTATTATTATTATTATGTCACAGTCATGCAGGAGGTAAGTTAAAGGTAAGTTTACACAACAACAATGTACTAAAAACGGAAAAGTTTTTCCTTTGCGTTTTTGAAAGGTTTCGCATACAGACGCCAAAGATGTCAAAACGATCCCCGTTCACACGGATCCGCGAACACGACTAAAAACGTTGTATTGTGCATGCCAGGCCAGTATGCAGAGGCTTTTGACATGTGGCAGTTTTCCTTCCATTCACGCTCGTCAACAAAGGCAGTTTCCCACCAACTGCTTGTCCTCCCAGGTCTTACCCAAACGCGCCTTTTGAACACCCTTCATCGGCGTAGATGTGGGTTAATAATTTGGTGTATGTAACAAATGCGTCTCCGCTGGTCATAGAAGTGATGCAGTAAATCTACACTTTGCTGGAGAAGCATCGTTAAACTCAAAATCCTGAGCAGCAAAAACACAGTCCTGTAGTCCGCCATTGTAGTTTTGAGTGTCTCGCGTGTTGTTTTGAAGAACTCACACACATGACTATAGACTGAACACGTAATACGCATGCGCATGATATCATCATTTTCGTATCGTTTTCAAAAGTTTGCGTTTTCGGGCCCCAAAACACTGTTGTCGTGCAATCAAACAGCCAAAACCCATAAAAAGTTTTCCGTTTTTAGTTGAAAACGTTGTCGTGTAAAGGCCCCTAAGTATTGCTGAATTCCAAGCAATGACTACAGTCGAATCCCCACTATTTAAATATTAAAACACCCTGTTTAATTTTATACTGTATATGAGGTAAAATACACAATATATTCCAAGACCTTCTCGCACAAAATGAATTAATAATATCTTTGAGGATATTTATACCCGCAATACAGGCATGAGCTCTGTCCTTATGCTTAGGAAAGCAAGAGAATAGTCTGTAAATCAAACTGCTAATTATTGCATCTGTCAGTAAGTCTTCTCACCAGCCACAATGTTGCATTAAAGTGTTAAATCTCATTAAAAATCTTTGAGAAACTTCAGGCAATGAAAAAAGATTATTGAGTCAAGGGACAATAAATACTGTATAATATAATGTTCTTAAATTGCTGAGTTGCACTGATAATCAGGTAACAGTTTCACGGTCAGTACAGTGTCAGGGCGTTACCTTGGAATTGCTGAGAAATATGTAGGCATTTATCATACTTCAGCTCAGATAAGTGAAACCTCATTACATCCCAACTTTAGGCATGAAAGAATGGACAAAATGTAAGGATCACAAAATTTAGGACTGATGGTCTTTTATGTTTTTTTTTTCTTACTGAACTTACTTAGTAAGGCATTTTGTTCTCTCAGTTAATAGGAAGCTAGTGGATGATGGTTGAACTTATACTTGTTGTGGAATTTGTATCGTCACACAAAGGCCGTAACTCGGAATTTCCAACCTCCGACTAGGAAAAACCAAACAAAACCCCCTCAACTTGGAATTCCTACTCAGAAAGTCGGGAAGGTCTCCTCAACTCTAAGCTCAGCACATTAACAATTTACAGTTCCCGATAACATTTTACAGTTTTGAGGAGTTAATATACATCGCTCATGCATACATTGCTCACGGCTGGCACGATTATAGCTAACAAAAGATAAACATGGAGGCGTCCTTGTTTTTTTCCCCACTGATAGCTTGCTAATGGACAACTAGTTGTATGTTACTTCAAACTGTATCTGCATCGAAATGTTCATGCCATCCATCGCTATGCCTTTGAGTAGTCAAGACATAATAGTTTTGTTCTCTGCCATGTATTTTAGCTAGCAAGGATTAGCAGGCTAGATTACTAACATTAGCCTTCACGATGTGTATAGGGATCCACAGGGATTCACCTCACAGTGGTGGTGAGCATAGTAGCTAACAATAGGTTATTAATTCATTCTGTAGGATATGTGCTATTTAT